>BSBM01000223.1:8107500-8317500 GCA_027924585.1 Larix kaempferi | reverse complement strand
AAAGTTTTGTAGGTACCTCTAATAATTCATTTTAATGATAATATTTCTGTTTTTTCAACATGGCATTGCAACTAATGTGTCATAATTAAGTATCATTACCTTGCACCAGTCCACTTATTACTTATAACATGACTAATATATATATATAAGTAAAATTTACTCTATATTTTAGAATTTACTAAAGTTGAATACATGCAAGACTAAAAAGGAAATCTAAAAACAACGTAGGTAAGATAATTATTTTAGATAAGAAAGGCTTATAATTCTTAGAATCAATATCTTTCATAACCATGCATTTCAGTTATTTACTCTTCATTCCTTGTCAACAGTTTTGTTAAAAACAATCCTATTTTGGTTAGTTAATTATAGCTAACTCTTTACGACTTATTCCATTTCAATTATTTAATACTCAACTATTCATTCCGTCTCAATGCTTACGTTGAAAACAATTTTATATATGTTGATTTTTGTTACGTAATTCTTGCATACTCAGTCCAAGTGAACCTAAGTAATCCAAAGGAAGTTGTTGGTAAAATTCGGCTTCATGAGAATCTTTCAAGAACCTTCTTACATAACTACCAATATTTAAAATATTATATGGATATATTAAAAAGACTAATTGTGAAAACATGAATTCGATGGGTTTTTTTGTTGAGTTTCAATGCAACTCATTTCAGAAAATCAAAAGTATCTTTCATATGAATTATAATGATTGTTTCTATTGAGTTTTCTATAATGATTGTTTCATGTAACATAAAAAAAAACACAAATGGAGGAGATGCCGTAGTGCTGAAATTTTTAACTTACATGCCAGCAATAAAGAGGTTGTTATTGACATGAAGTGTTGAAATTCACATGCCAACAAAGGGAACTCCCTCTTCAAACAAATATTCACCCATGAATATAATGGTAAATTTATGCAATAGAGTGACAAAAGAAAATACTCAAAAATATTCTCACCCAACTCATTGATGAATTGTTTTTTGGTGCTTAGTGGCGAAAACATCATCTGACACTCATTCCAGGCAAGCATTGTCTCCAATATGTACTGCATCACAAAGTCAAAAAGTGACTCATTGTAACCCAAAGATATGAACCCTTCCCAAAGGTTGACACATGCATAAAGTTATTCAATAGTGCAGTGTATTACCTCTATAGGTAACAAATGACTAGTGCAACCATTTTCAATAAGCCAATCCTCATTACACTCCCATGGGAGGATCATAAACAAATACTTTAACATTTAAAGTTGAAAAATCTTAGAACCAAAAAATGTTTATTAAACATTGTTTAAATTTAATTATTCAACTTACAAATGTTTATAAACTGGGGGTTTGTGATCCACTTGATTAATACAACAAAACAATTTAATACACTTATCATATTGTGGAAGATGAAATCTCAGCATTCATATCGAATATCAAATTGACTTAACAAAGGTTGCACCATATATATATATAGATAAAGAGATTCTTATGGGAAACTTTGAGCCAAATGGTCACATTTTGTATTCAATGTAAATGCATCGACATCCCAACATCTAATTTAGTAGGGACAATGAGTTGTGCATACAACAAAGTCAACAATTATCATGGGGGTTTACCTCAAGACCTCCTACATAAAGTTCAAACTTTGAACCACTCAAGCTACCCCATCGTGGTTTTATTTAATTTCAAGATGGCTGCACCATAAGTGTGATGCCTTCACTAGCTTAAATTTTATGGCTTTGATAGGGTATATGTCCTTGGGCTGGCTATCTGTCGGGTTAGGCTCCATGACCAGGGCCAGCGATTTATCTCGTTTTCCATCCATGAATCATGGGGAAGTACGTGGAGGTTTTGCTGCAAGGTTGTTCCTTGGAAAAAAATAGTAGTAGGAACATAAGTGCACCTTTCAAACTTTTAAGCCAATAATGTTCCCTAGAAGGTGCAAAGGAATGTAGACAGAATAACACATAAAAAGTGTCAAACAAGTATGCTTTATCTCCTTTAAATGAAAGTGTCAAACAGGTATCCATGGATGGTATGCCAATTAAAAAGCAAAGATAATTCATAGCAATGTGCATTGCATGACCTTTAACACTTCAATTCAAATTTATGAATATTGACATGTAGTTGGAAATGTATTTACACATTGATTCAATCTTAACTATATTGAACCTATAGTTGCAATAAGTATATGTGTATTTGACCTTAGATGTATTTCAAAAGTTCAATTTTTATTTATGTGAGAGTTCATGTATTAAGTAATTATTTATATCAGAAAAGAAAAGAAAACAACGCATTCAATGTGATGTTCTAAGTCATTATGAAAACATAATAACCTATGGATGCTTTTAAATGATGATGATGATGATAATGATTAACGTCCAGTGAGACCAACTTTGGTCTATCGGACCCTAATAAGGGTATTATTTGGTTTGCCTTAAAATTTTATTTCTATGCTCAAAAATATTGGCAAGAAGCTTTCCCAACTCACTATAGTTTTGGCAAGTAGGTTTGTATTATATAAAATACTATGAAACTCAGATCTAATGTGGGTGTAATCAGTGCATTCTAAAAGAAAGTGATTTTCATCCTCAACGCTCATAGACTCACAAAGATGGAAAACCCTTTCGGCGCACGGAGTTTTAGGAATAGACTAGTGCCATGTTTCGCTATAAAGCTCATGGGAGTTTGTTCTTATTTTGGCTATATTAATTTTCTTCTTTGGATTACTTAATACCGAGAGATACTTCTAATCCTCTAGATTAGGGTTAATGACCTCTTTATAGTATCTTAATTTCCGTTTAACCTCTAAATTTTTCTCGCACCACAGAACTATTATAGGTTAATCTTATGTACCATAAAATTTAAGTTAGACCATGAAATATATTTTTGTCTTTCCATACACCTTGTTGCTTAAAATTCAATTTAATATTATATCTAATAGAAATAAAAAATTTATCAGTGAATTGTCCAGAAACACTTCAAAAATTATTCCTCCTTTTCATCATAATTTCCATAGAGCTATTGCTTTCTTCGATGGCGCTGCCACTAATGGATTTTGTGCTGCAGGGGGAGTAATTTACCTCAACAGAGATCATCACTTCAATCTGAGAATGAATTGTGGCAAGGGCATGAATATGAAATCTGAACTTTTAGCCCTCTAGTGCGTCTTAAAAGTTGCAAATTCTTTTGGCATCAGGGAGTTAGACATATTTGGGGACTCGCAAGTCACCATAAAATGGGCACAAGGGGAGTATGATATGAATGTTATTCTACTTCAACAATGGTGTAGCAGAATTCGAGAGGAAATCCATCTCTTTAATGTCGTCTCTTTTGAACACATTTACCGACAAAACAACACTTTGGCTGACTCTCTCTCCAAATTAGTTTATGAAGGTGAAGAAGGAGTCATTCTCTTGGAAGACATCTATGATTTGCAGATCCTGGAAGAGGGTCATGTCAGATTTTTTAAATGTTAAGCATGCTCTTATGTTTTTATTTTCAACTAGAATGTTGCCTCTTTTTGGCCCCCGATGACTGGTAGATAGTCTTAAGATCATCAATTTTGTATTGTAAAAGAAGAAGAATGAGGTTTTTTTCTGCATACTTGAGACTGTATTAGGTACAGACTCAACTTTTTGTACTATTTGATTCAGCTTCCATTGAATATCAATAGTATGATTTTTTTCTGCTGGAAAAAAATATGATAATTAGATGTATAAAATCATGTATTCACGAGTACCTACTCACCAACATAGTATTAAATGGATACCATTAGATAGTATTTAGGTGAAGCAACTCATGAGCATGTAATAGCATTAAATGAACCATGTTCATGACGTTATCTTTTCGTCCTTTTACATGAGTTTGTCCAATATTCAAAATCCCAACAACCTTTTCTTGAATTTGTCTAAAAATAGGTTGGAAAAAGGTGTTAGATAAATGCTAAAACTTTGGGACATATGAAGTGATAAATAAGACATTATGGAAATCTAAAATTGAAAATAAAGTGCCTAATTTCCAATGTAGTGATGAAAATATTAAAGACAAAATAGATCCATGATATTTTAAAACAACCATAAATCTTGAGCTTGATCATCCTTCCAACCCTAATAAAGTTGCAACCCTAAAGAAAACTGAGAACTGCTTCACATGAGTTGCATAGTGTATCAAGAGATGAAATCTTTTGAAAAATTATTGGTTAAAAACTCTATAATTTAAGAAACTTAGAGGAGATTGAAGACTAAACTCATTTCCTTCTAAAATGCCCCACTAATATTTGTAATGACAACTTGGTTCATGAAATAGTAAAACAAGACAACCAAATAAAACTTGCTAGTCTAAAGAATGTTAAAAAACAACATTGTCATCATTTTTAGAGTTCTCATTTTTCTTGAGCTTTCCATATCACTCAAGAAACCTACTCACCACACAACATTAATGTGACCTTGATAATTAGAATGACCATAAACCACTTGTATCACCCCCTAATATGGGAAGCCAACCGACCTTGATTCAAGTACTTGTTTTTCACCATTGATAATACTTCACCATCATCACTCAACAATAGGAGATGTTCAATTATTAAATTTAAATTTGCATTTTTTAAGGCAATTGCTAGTACAGTATTTAAGGAGTAAAAGGTAAGTATCAAAATCTAATTAATATTATATTATGTTATAACATGATAAGGTAGGTCTTTCAGCGTTTAGTTTCACACAAATATCCCGCCATCGCATTCGCACTGTCGAGCACCTCGCTGCGGCGTACTCGAAATTTCGAATGTAACATTGGCTATTGTTATAAATGCTTCATGTTCTGGTCGAATACAGATGGAAGCAATAAACCAAAAGTTTTGGAAATCCTCGTGTAATTTAAAAGCCATACAGAAATGTTGTCGATCGCCGAGGATTTCTGGAAAAGATCAATATAAATAAAACAGTTCTTCAAAGGAATCTGTTAATAGTAATGTTACAGTGGAGAAAGTTGAAACCGAGAAGGGCCCAGGCCCAGCCTATAGCCTCATCATCATTAATAGCACTCAATCGGTATAGAGAGTACAATTCAAGACTCACATCACAAAGATGATTGACTGATTAATTACTGACTACACGGAGTCGCCAATGGGCTACGGGTATGCTTAATTTCCTAGATTTGGCTTCCTTCGAATGTCTGGCCGAATTGCCAGTTCGAAGGAGCGGCGTTATATGAAAAAGCTGTCCTGCCATCGCTGGTGGTGACCTGGAATGAAATGCTCTGCCCGTTCAAGTAGGAATTGCTTTGCCAGTTCTGTCCCCAGTTGCGTGACATGGGCTGCCAACCAGTCCTTGATCCTCTTATCGAAACGGCATGGACATCTCCAGCTCCTCCAACGTTGGTGATCAGCACGAGGTTGAAGTATGAGTGCCCATTCATGGTGAAACGAATTCCTCCTCTCCTCAAGCAGGGGACCCTGCGTTGTCAGCCTCTTAGAAATTTAGTAGCGAGAGAGAAAGACCGAGGAACTCATTAGTTTGGCATGCGAATTTGAATTAAGTTAGCTTGTTCAAATGTTGGGGCAATGAATTACCTTCTGTAGAGGATGGGGACGATCCCACTCTTGTACTTGGCGATCTTCTGATAAGCGGGCTCAGCCATGTCGAAGTGCTGCAGCGGTGGGTTGCACCATCCACCGTTGTCGTTGGGGAGACCACTGTTTGGAGGGCAGAAGTTGCTGGCCGTGACGGTCACCGTGCCAGGCAAACACCATTGAGGATCGTCGTTACATTTCATTTCATAGCAGGCTCCGCAGCTGAGTCCATTGTTGAACAGAGCAGTGCTTAGAGCAGCAGTATCGGTTCCGTAACCTTGGCTGTACAGATTACCATATCCACATGCGCCTCCTGCATCATTTCCACAGCCAAAATTTCAGGCTTGAGAGAGACAAAGGAGATTCTAATTCATACAAAACTGTATAAGTACGTATGAAATATATGATAAAAAATATAAAGTTATCGAAATTTACCCATTGTCCCAGAAGCATCACTTCCACCGTAGAAAGTAGCATGAGCTGACTCCCAGACTCCATATCCATGAGCTCCAGTTAACAACCAGATGAAAGTTAACAATGGTAAGGCCAATGTAATGCTCTTTACCACTTCCATTGATCTAATATTAAGTAACAATAAGAAGATGATGTTAAAAGACCTAATCTCAGATTGAAGGAAATGATCTGAAGCAATAACGACGACCTAGAGAAAGAGGGAGGACTTCCTTGGTTGGAATTACAATGAAGATTGTGTAGAGTATATATAGATGCAGTCTCAGTGCTCTATCCTTCCAATAGCTGTAACATTCATATATTCTGTTTCTGAAAGTAATTTCATCCTAAATTGATGTTTGAATTACTAACATCTGTACTGTTTACTAAGCAGCACATGGGATGTGCACGCACCTGTGTCCTAAATTGGCCCACCTGCACATGCTGTTGCAATGAACTAATGGCGGATATTGAAAAAGAGAGCCACGGTGAGGAGCTGGACCTGTAGAAAGGGATATTTGAACACCCATGTGACCGGGAGTGACTGCTTTTGTCCATTGAGTGATATTGACATATAGCAATTTATATCCTATACCAAGATTATAGCAGGGCCAGAACTCCTCAGCATATTTAGAAATTACAATGGAAGGATCTGTCAATGGTTTGGTTTAAAACAATCTGCCTGACACGCCGCCCCATGTGCTGCAAGCTTTTGTACCTGATACTGTGTGATTGCTTCCCATGTATTATGGGTTTACCTTACCAAAGAAATCGTTTATGAACAGGACAGCTATTTATGCACATTCTCTTCTACGTGTTCTTTAATTGTTACCCACGTTATAGTAACGTTTTCATGTTCACCTAAAGTTTTGAGAAAATTTCTTTCACCAAATGTTTATAAAGAACAGTTTTTTAGCCTAAAGGTTTTAAGAACAGTTTATTAGTAACACTAAACTGTAAAATTTGTACACAGATTTATTAAAAAAAATTATGTGAATTGTAAAATTTAATGTAAATTGTAAAATTGGTACAAATACTTTTAATTATATTCAATATGAAATTATTCAATAAAATTTAATAAAATAAAATATGTAAAGAAAAATTTAATGTAACACTAAATTGTAAAATTAATAAAACTTATCTAAAATATATTAGATAATAATAAAATTATCTAAATGTAAAATCTGTATAAGAAAAAATTAATAAGAATTATCTAATAAATATAAAAAGTACATTTTTAAAATTAATGTTCTCTACATTTGGAGTTCATAGTTCGGCTCATCATTAGGATAAAGGAACCTCAAAGTTTTATGGAAGGAGGATCATTCAATTGGAGACTTAACCTTTGAGAGATTGGGTCAAAATATGAAAAGAAGATTAACAAATTTAATGAAAGCAGGTGATCAAATATTAATAGGTTGTTATTCTTCGCCATATGAGCTTAACTATGGGTTCAAGCACATTAAGTTTATCCTTTTCAATAATTTAGTTATTTGTATAAGAGTTTAATTTAATATTAAAAAGTATATTAAATTTAAAATATATAAAATATAATATATAGTATAATAATTTAATAATAAATTTTAATAAGTATGGTCTTATGGCTTCATATTTTGTTTTGTTTTACATACTTATATTATTTTTAAAAATTTATATCTATTTATATAAAAAATTATATAAGTTTATGATTAACATAATAGTAAATTTTAAATATCATTAAATCCATTCTTATAATAATAATATAATTATAGTAATCGAGTGTATAAATACTCCTCAGTGTATAAATACTCCTCAACCAAAGCTATATTAACTATTTTAATTACATTTTAAATTTCAATGCCAATGTCCATATAATATTTATGAAATTTCAAGCAAAAACATTAACTATTTTAATTACATTTTATTAGAATATATATATATTATATAAAAATTTGTCAAATTTTATACAAATGCATATACAAAATTTAACAAATTTAATACAAATTTCCATACACAAGTGCCATTACCACATAATCCTATTACTATAGATTTATATAATGGATAATAAACTCATTTTTTTTTATATTCTTGTATGATAATTAGTGCGTCAAAAATTTCTCATGTTCATTCGTCTTCATTTTTTTCTTTTTACTTATATACTTGCAAGCCATATTAGGAAATATAATATGCGGTTGTGAGGTGACCTAGAATTGCAATAAATGAAAGGCATATCCATGTGCGCTAACTTTACACAATAACATTATGCTATCTTGCATGGCGAATTTCATTAAGCTGTCGTATATGAGGGACCACTGCTTTAAACAGTGTTCTATATGGGGAATACTGCTTTAAATAAATTTACCAAATCTCAGAGTAGTTGTCATAGTACTGATCCCTTTCAAGCCTTTTCTATTCTTAAACAGGGGCCAGGACTATATAAAACTATTGGTTGAGTATGAGCATAGGAAACTTGAAATCCAGGATTTAAAGCAAAAAAGTAGGGACTTAGCTAAAGAAAAGAAGGTTGCAAGGATTGCTGCAGCATAACTTCGAGCACAGGAAAGGCTTGAAAGAGAAAAAGAAAGACAAGAAAAGGCTCATAAAAAACAAATCGCAAGGTAGGTAAAGGAATTGAGAAAGGCTCAACAATTGCTTCAAAAAGAACAAGGGGTGGCAGAAAATTCTGCCATTGATGCAAACATAGTGGAGGGGAGTAGGATGATGCCAAACATATAGGAACATCTTGCAGATAATACTCCATGTTTCCAAGACCTCCTAAACATCCAAGTCCCTCGCTATCAACAAGTGCGCATGCCCACTTTATTCCCTCCTACCAGTGCAGGTGTCAGACATATATATGATTATCGGGGGGCTCAACCTAATGCAGGGGTTAGTAGCACAAGTGTGCACTATGGCTACTCAATTCCTCCATGGCTACAAGAAGCAAATTGGATATCATATGGAGGCAACTAGCCACAACCTAATAAGCCATTGTTAGGTATGCCAACCAACCTGGCTCAAGCAGGAAACTCAACAATATTGGGCAGTGAAGATCTTGGAGGACATCAAGCATAGGGGTGTCATATAGGAGTGCCAAAGTTTTTGTTGTGACCACATTGCAATGTGGATTTTGTAATTACTGGGTCTAAGTACTGCAACATGGCCATTTTGTATACAATCCTAGACCATTTTTGGGTACAAACCTAGGTCATATCATTCCCTGCTGTTTGTGGCATTGTAATCAGGGGTTTATCATAAGGTTTAATATACAATTTCATCATTTCAACATCAAGCTGTAATGTTCTCTGATTAAACATTTCATTAACATTTTTTAGGGTTTATGAATTTAGTTTGTTGTTGGTTTATGTTGCAATCATAGTTTGGGCTGAATTATTGAAGGTTCTATGGTTTATGTTGCAGTAGGGTCTATGACTTATGTTGCAGTTGTTTGGGCTGAATTATTGAAGGTTCTATGGTTTATGCTGCAGTAAGGTCTACGGTTTATGTTGCAGTAGTTTGGGTTGAATTATTGAAGGTTCTTTGGTTTATGCTGTAGTAGGGTCTATGATTTATGTTGCAGTAGTTTGGGTTGAATTATTGAAGGTTCTATGGTTTATGCTGCAGTAGGGTCTATGGTTTATGCTGTAGTAGGGTCTATGATTTATGTTGCAGTAGTTTGGGCTGAATTATTGAAGGTTCTATGGTTTATACTGCAGTAGGGTCTATGGTTTATGTTGCAGCAGGGTCTATGGTTTATTGAAGGTTCATAGTTTGGGCTGAATTATTGAAGGTTCTATGGTTTATGTTGCAGTAGGTTCTATGGTTTACAACTCTTGACCCCTATATTCCTTAAAGTAGTAGTTAGGAATGGGTTTGAACCATTACCCGGGTGTGATACCCATCCATGTGATGCTAACTAATTGGGAACATGCCCATATTTCTCTCCTATTATTAATAATGCTTCGATAAGGAATGTTCCATGGAGGGCTCTCATGCATGACTTATTACACCTTAATACAATATCATACTAATCAACATAACAGGCCTAAATCAGATCTAGTGTATGTACATTCCTATAAACAAATTCAATATCCTTTTGAAGGCTATAACAACAGACAACATTAATCAAGCCAACAAATTGTTTAATAAAACCATGTGTATATAAATGCCCATAATGCAGCAACTAATTTAACTTCTTCTATTTTTCCCATAATGCAAGTTATTGGCCCATAATGCAAGCAATGGCCTGATAAGATGGAGCAGATCACTTGATGTTAATAGTTAAAAGTAAAAACTGCATCATACACTTGTAAATTAACAATAGCCGATCACTTGTAAACTGCATCAACAATAGCAGATCATAAGATGGAGTAGATCACTTGTAAACTGCATCAACAATAGCCAATTTGGAAAACTTGTCGATATCAACAACTGAATTATGGGTATTCTTCCAATAAGATGAGACAATGGAAAAAGTCACTGTTGTCAACTGGCATCCATCCCCTATATGATGTAGTTTTGACTTTTAACTATTACCATCCTACTACAACATAAACCAACAACAAACTAAATTCATAAACTTGAAAAAATTTAGGGACACTGCTGCAACATAAACCATAGAACCTTCAATAATTTAGCCCAAACTATGATTGCAACATAAACCAGCAACAAACTAAAATCATAAACCCCAAAAAATTTACAAACCCTGCTGCAACATAAACCATAGAACCTTCAATAATTCAGCCTAAACGATGATTGCAACATAAACCAACAACAAATGAAATTCATAAACCCCAAAAAAATTATAAACACTGCTGCAACATTAACCATAGAGCCTTCAATAATTCAACCCAAACTATGATTGCCACATTAACCAACAACAAACTAAATTCATAAACCCTAAAAAATTTACAAACCCTGCTGCAACACAAACCATAGAACCCTCAATAATTCAACCCAAACTATGATTGCAACATAACAAACAACAAACTAAATTCATAAACCCTAAAAAATTTACAAACTCTGCTGCAACATAAACCATAGAACCTTCAATAATTCAGCCCAAACGATTATTGCAACATAAACCAACAACAAACCAAATTCATAAACCCCAACAAATTTATAAACCCTGCTGCAACCTAAACCATAGAACCTTCAATAATTCATCCCAAACGCTGATTGCAACATAAACCAACAACAAACCAAATTCATAAACCCCAACAAATATATAAACCCTGCTGCAACATTAACCATGTAGCCTTCAATAATTCAGCCCAAAGTATTGTTGCAACATAAACAAACAACAAACTAAATACATAAACCCTAAAAATTTTACAAACCCTGCTGCAACACAAACCATAGAACCTGCTACAACACAAACCATAGAACCTGCAATAATTCTGCCCAAACTATGATTGCAACATAAACCCTAAAAAAAATTTAAACGCTGCTGCAACACAAACTAAATTCATTAACCCTAAAAACAAATTAAACGTTGCTGCAACATTAACCATAGAACCTTCAATAATTCACCCAAAACTATGATTGCAACATAAACCATGGAACCTTCAATAATTCAGCCCAAACAAATTCATCTCAAACCTAATAAATTCATAAACATTAAAACATTCATAAACCCTACTGCATCATAAACCATTCATAAACAAATTAACAGGAGCACAATAAACCATTCATAAACCCTACTGCATCATAAACCATTCATAAACCTTGCTGCAGCATAAACAAATTAAACCCCTAATGCCAGATAAAAACCCTAATGCAAAATGCATTTCACTATTGACACAAACGCAACGTAAATCCACCATAAACAATTCAAAGTGTGAGCAGGAAGGCACCAACGCCACCGCTGGGAGCAGGAAGGGACCAAACCAATTCACCAACAGAAATGCACAAATTCACAACCCAGAAATGCACAAATTTCCAAATTCACAACTAGGAAATGCAGAATTTAACCTATAGAAGCAGCAGAAATGGTCCACGAAATCCCCAGAAGGTTGAGAGTGTTGAAAAACATTGATGCAAGAATGGCTGGTAGGAAACCTACCAGTGCCACCAAAGAAGTGCGAGCAGGAACAACCATCGCCACCGCCGCGAGCAGGAAGGGACCAACCACTGTTGTGAAGAGGAAGGGACCAGTGCCACCGAAGAAGCACGAGCAGGGCGGGACCAGTGCCACCGAACGAAGGCAACGGACGTGTGATGGAAGCCACCATCGCCACCAGCGAAACCAGCCGAGCAGCAACCCAACAACACCACCACCGAACCGACGAAAGCCTCCAACGGGGTCTGTCACAGACGACTTCATGGGCCTATGGTGCGCCACGGGCATGGAGCGAGTGTCAACGTCGGAAGAACCAGCGGACAGAACATACCGCAGCGACAAACGCCATCCTTCGGGGGGTAAGGCACCAACCGTCCACCACATCATAGTAGCACAGCAGGATACCAATAGAACCAAAGTGGGAGTGGTGCAGAACAAGAGCAAGGGTGGTACAAAACCAGAGCGGGAGTGAACAGGAAATGGGGGTGGCGAAGCGTTCACAGACAGGGCCCAAGCAACAATACATGGGAGGAAGGAGAGGTCACGGGAAAAGCGCCGGAAAGGCATTAAAAAGTGTGCCATAAAGGCCACTTTATGGCGCCCACCCACCACGACAAGTGGCGGTGCCATCTGGGCCCGGGCTGCCCATGTGTCGACTCACCATCGTGGCATGGAGGAGGGAGCCATGTGGGTTGTCCAACAACTGGCATCCCTCCCCTATATATATATGACTCATCTTTGAAGTGTTAAACCAGACAGATGACATTGCTATGCAGATAAGGTCGTCATTTTTAAAAAATATTGAAGAAGTAGCTTAGATTATCATGTGAGTTATGGATTATTATTATGTAATTATATAAAAGTGTATTTTCTCTAGCTGACAAGTGTACTGTCCAGATTAATTTATAGCTAGTAGTTGATCATGAATAATAGATAGACTATGCAACCATTAGTCATAGACTCATAGCTATAGACTCATAACTAATAACTAATGCATGAATGACTAACAGTTTGTAGTAATTACAACTACCTACAAACAACAACAACAAGTAACATATAATTTGTAACCTATTAGTATCCCGACCAAGAAGATATTCACCCACCATAAATGTAAGATCCACTACATATATGTCACCTCTCAGCTCTCAAGAACACTCCCACCGACGACTGCAGTTTTTCCAGCTACAACAGTAGGTCATTCAACTCTCATATGTGCTGCTCTGACATCATTGTCAAGTGATCAGTGATTTGGCTGTTGAGGTTGCGAACCTGAAATTCAGTGATTCCACATGACCTTCACCCTTGTTTGGTCTGGGCTGGGACTCGAAAGTGATGCTACCAAAATTTTCTAGTGCCTTTGTTGGAGATCAAGCCGAAGCTTGGATCTTCTCATTCTCTCCATACTTCCACCATGAGTCTAACTTGAAAGAACAATATGAGATTGTAGTGGTGGTCTATCATCTGCAGGTCTTGGCTTCCCAGTTCTGGGAGCACTAGGTGAAACCCACTAGAAGCGTGCAGGACTCTACTTGCGTGGAACTCAATGATGAGGTGGGCTGACAAACTCCTGGTGTCTCTGATCTCTTTTGTACAACACTGAGGCACGTTTCTATATGGTCGCTATGTCGAGAATTTATGGACATGATGGCTTCAGCTCTCACTGCTTTCCACTCAGATTGTCCATCGGTACATTGAAGTTTTATGCAAACTCTAGTGCAACTCTCCATCTTGGATCCAGATTAATAGATACTCATCGTAAAATTTAATTATTGTTTCATTCATGTTATTTGTCATGAAGTGGCCTTGGTGCATAGTCCCACTCTCATTGCATTGTTATTGGAACATGATCTAGTTGCTCTAGTTGCTGAGAAGAAATACAAAGTTGCTGAGAAGAAGCTATGTAAATTTTTGTTTTTTACATGGATTACTTTTTATTTTGTTATTCCCATTCTTAATTGGTGTTTAAGTGCATTTAATATTGTTGCTGCAGAGATATTCTTATAAATAGTTAGATTTGATCCAAAGATCAATTCAGTAGTTTAAAATCGCACAATAACAACATTAAATACACTGTTGTGAGATACTTATTGAATACCCCTCAAACTTATACCTTTTATAATACAACCTCTCTCATAATACAGTTGCTCCCTCATGTTGCAAAGACTTTACTCTCCAAACTTGATAACTTTCCTTCTCCCCAACCCCCATATGATGCTATGTTTGATGTTACAAATCCAATTGAACTTCATCCCACTCTCATTCTGTCTTTCTGCTAACTTGACCTCCTGTGGACCTTCTCCTATAGTCAGGCTCATGGTTTTTACTGAGGCTTTCCAAATCAAGGACAGTATGTTTAGGCTAATCATGAACAACAATGGTAGCCAAAAGAATTCCGTTTGAGCTACCCTTAAAACAACAATAATAGCCAAAATTATTTCATTTCAGCTATCCTTATCGAATCCCTTGATATGCCCATCACCTTTCATCCTCGCCTCTACTATTTCAAACGAAGTCGCTAATTCATATTGGCCCAAAGTTACGACACACCATGATGGTATTATACGATGTCACATCTCTCGATTGTGCTGAGTTACAGCTGGGAATACTGGGGATTCCTTACTAGCATGTTCACTTTGCCACCTATGAGACTTGCACAAATGCTTAGACCCTCACTAAGACCGTTGTCAATACCGCTTTCAGTCTTCCATTACTTCCATGGTAGAATCCCTTCGTGGCAATATCGTTGTGAAGCACGTCACCCTTCATAAATATATGCATCTTTGTATATACCGAGAAGATAAAACTGACCAACCCCAACATCTCTGGCGCCTCTGCCTCTGCGCACTGAAAATCAAATAGATATTAATGAACCCCAATCCTTGCCTCCTCCCTGCCGCATATTAAGCATATCATTGACCTTGTGCCTGCTACCCCACTTCCTAATTCCCCGGCTTACCGTCATACCCTACCGAGACAACAGATATTGACAAACAGATTCAAACTTTGCTGGCAAAATAAGACCCGGCTCATCCCCTTATACATTTATCATTCAAAAAAGGAGACATGAGAATGGTGTATGGTCACCGACTATTGGGCATTCAAGATAGCTACCATCAAGAACATAAACCCTTTTGATGAACTAAGGGACCTCATTGGAGAATAGTGTATGCTCACCGACTATTGGGCATTCAATAAAGCTAGATCAAGAACATAAACCCTTTTGATGAAGTAGGGGACCTCACTAGAGAATGGTGTGGTCACCGATTACAGGGCATCAATAAAGCTACCATGAATAACATAAACCCTTTTGATGAAGTAGGGGACCTCTCTCCCCTCGAGAGAGTTCAAGTTCACCAAAATACCAACATGAATTCTGAATCACACATTACACATACAACACAAGAAAGCATTAAAGCAATGCTTTTGTTGAAATTCACAAAATCAATAATTTTAATTGCACAATTTAAACAAAACAGCAAGATTTTCTTTATAAAAATAGGTTTAACAAGCTTTTAATTAATTATCACAAAATTTATACAAATTAAATTACTTGCCTCATAGAACTCTTTTTTTGAAAATTTACCAGTAGATTTGCAAACCCAACAATTCTTCTAATTATCAAATTCACTTGCCTCATTGGACTCTTTTTTTGAGAATTTACCAATAGATTGACAAACCCAACAATTCTTCTAATTATCAAATTCCCAACTTGTTGGTCTCTGTCTCAACCAGGCCTTTACAAAAATTTCCCAAATCATTTTGAAAACAAAACTTTTGCCTAAAATTGTTGCAAACCTCCCTTTCTATCTAAGTTATACTTCTCTTTATTTTCTTCTTTTCTCTAACTCTCAACCTTCTTTTTTTCTTCTCTTATTTATCCCTCTTTTTTCTCTATTCTAGACTTTTGCCCTTCTTTATCACTTTATTCCATTGTCCATTTCTCTTAGAGATACTTATTTTCCTCTCCTCTCCTATTCTTGTTCATGTGTGGTTCTCTACGGTGAAAATGATTTTGGTCTTTGATAATTCTCCACCTCAAAATAATTAATGGTTTATCAATCAAAATCAAGTTGATCTCCCTTAATATTTAATGGCTCATGAAAAACATTAGAGCGATCCCTTTGACAAATGATGCCACACATCCATAGCTTGCAAACCAAGGTACATCCCATTTCAATTTGTATTTAATTAACTCCTAAAGCATTTAATTTTTTAAGCATGAGCAATTGATGGTGGACCATAAACAATCCATGCACATAATAAACCCTTGGGTGATGAGGACCATTAAACCAACATAGATCCATCTTAAAATTGGATCTATCAAGCACCAAGCACCGAAATGGATCCAATTTCTTGTGTAATTTTTTAAAAGTTTTTTTACATGCCAAGAAAAAATTTACACCTCAATAAATTTGATCCATATGGTTGTTTTTAAGATGGATCTATGCTAGTCTTAATTTTTTAATTTTATGAGCCAACCTAAATTTTTTAATTGCTTTGTTTACTTTTTATTTTTGGTAACATTGTGTTATAGAATAACGTTACATAATTTTATGTAACATTACAACATCTCCCCCATATAGGGTTGTAGAGCACCTCACTACTCTAGGTGCAATGAGGGCCATAACCCATTGGTCAAGAGGAAATTACAGGTCAAAAGAGACTTTAATGTCACCTTAAGCCAACCCTCCTCTATAATTTACATGATTCATTCGATCATGGACCCAATTTGGATAATGGGGATGGATTGTGAAGGATCTATGGTGGGTTACTAAGTAGTATGCCCTTTCCTCTATAATGGACTCGGGAATTTGGATGGGAAATACAAAACAAATGGTGTGGAGATGACAACACACTCCTGTGAGTGTTGGTAGTTTCTAGTAGATGCTCTTTCTTCAAATCCCCTAAGTAGAAAAAGAAGCATGTCCATGTACTAAGGAAACATATTACAACTGAAGATTATGGAATCACTGCCATAATGAATATGCCTTCTCTATTTTACAAGCTGCCAAATTCAAGATCTTTTTGTTTCTTCCTTTAGCACGATATTCTGAACTCTGTAAAATTGAATTTCATCTTCAAATTCATCTTCACTTTCTTCCTCATCCTCAATACCACCACATTCTTCACATTCACATGGCTCATGGCTCATACTTAGAAACATAATCATTATTTTCTTTAATAATTCTTCATTAAAAGAACATTCTTTATCTACTTTTGTAATATTTAAAAATTACTTACCACTCACTTCTTCATCAATTATTTCCTCTATGTTGATGCTCTGCAATATTTTCATTTCTTCATGATGCCCTTCATTAATATGTACAACTTTTTGCAATTTCATTGAGTGCATCAACATCAACACCTTCATGCTCATCATAATCAACTTATTCATCATTATCCTCTACTTGTGCCATGCATTTACCATCATGATATTCTTCAACATAAAACTCTTTTTCAATCTTCTTCATGTCTTTGGTCCAAATTCTAAATTATATTTATTTTTCTCCTGCATATTGGCAACTTCAATACTTCATCAAGGTGTTCTTCATCATCTTCTATAACTCTAACATTCCTATCAACATATGCATAAGCACAAACACTTGGATGTTTAAATCAAATAGGGGTCTTCCTCACAATCTCCCATGTTACTTCTTTTGTGGCATGTGATACTACACATGCAATTTCAAAAGTTACTTTCTCATCATCCATATATTCCACTACAACTAAGGTTGTCTTATCCTTTCTCATGGCTACTATGGCAGTCTTCATTTCCATATGTTCATGTCCATGATCTACATGGACTCTTTTCTCATCATCATACTCCTGCTCCTCCATTATGGAAGAGTCCATTAAAAAATGTATCTCGAATAGGAGCTTCCTCCACAAATTAGGTGTAAACGTGCAAGAAGTAGTTCGAGACAACTTTATGCTTCAAATATTGTGTAAACAAGGTGGTTTTGTAGATTCAAACTTTCTAATTTGTTTGGTGGAGGTGAGTTTATTTCCATATGAAGTCATTATGTTTGTTTCCCCGATTCCATACTATTATTGGCATATATGATTTCCTTTTTGTCTTTCATAATAGTTTGAAAATTAGTTTACCTTTACCAAAAAGAATAATACTTTGTCAAGCTAACTTAAAGGAGAAAATGTGTTCTCAAGTAAATGAAAGATGTTCTTGAGATTCTAACATATCTAATATCTATGTCACATCATTATCCCCTATCAAATGCCAATTAATTTACTTTTCATTTTCCCCTTTTTGACGTTCTTTTGCACCTCTTGGACCCACAATTGCTAGTTTTAATTGTTATGCTTTATATTAAGTTTGTTGAAACTTTTTTTAATTTTTTAAATAACAATTATTTATACTTTATTATTTCGTGAATTAAAAATATTGAATTTTACTCTATTTTCTTTGTTTACATATCAATTTGATATCACCCCAGAATGCTTGGTTCCAGATGTCCATAAATTTTCTTGAATGCTCTCTCTTGATCACACTCACATAAATCTTTTGTTTTCATTCCATCGCCATCCTATCTGAGCAACCTTGTCTATTTTTTCTATCCCTATATCTGGTCTCTTTCACTATAGCATTTCAGCTTGGGTTGGTAGCTTTCATTTCTCACATTGCCTCCAACCAATATTTCCATCCGCGGTTCTGTCCAAAACAGATGGTGATCCACACATTATCTACCCTCACAACACCAATCAAATTTTGTGACTAAATTTTGGTGGTTTGTGGTACAAGCTTTCAATTTGTTATGCATCAACATATGACTTAATTTCTTAGTTGTTCATCATTTTATGTTTTAAATAGGGTTTTCCAAAAACTCTAGTCGATGATCGACTAGCATTGTAAATAATGCGTATCACTCTCCCCATGGACAGGTAATTTTTATTTCTCAAAATTTGTAATATTATTAATCATGCGCGACCTTTTTTAGTACCCACTAGTGGTCACGACATCTAGGATTTCTTCTTTATTAGATATCTTGGTATCCCCTTTGGAAGGGAAATTTCCCCCATTTCTATGTGGGATTGGTTCCTTGAGGGGTTGCAGTGTAAATTACTCTTTTGGCACTGCAAGGATATCCCATTTGCAAGTAAACTTGCAATGGTTAGTAGATTCTTCAAGACTCCCATATCTATTATGCGTCTTGTTGGCTCCTTAGAAAGGCCCACTTTCGTCTTATGGAACAAATTTTGCATTCATATCTGTGGTAAAAGTATGGTGGGGATCGAGGGATCCCCATGGTGCCTTGGAATGTTTGTACTTTACCCAAAGACGAGGTTGGACTTGGCATGTTGATGTCGAAACTTAGGGTAGCATCATGGATATGAAGTGGGTGGTTAGATGTTTAGAGGGATCCTCTATTTGGTATGTTTTGATGCGACGCATATTACTTATGCATTGGCATTTTGATAAAGTGAGGTCATTTTGGGTTGTGCAATATCATTTCAGTGGCTCACAACTTTTAGATTGCAAGGTCCTTTATCTTCAAGAGTATTTGGTCTACATGGAAACAAGTTGTAGGCTTGGTTCATTAGAATATGGAAGGGAGCATATTAGGGTGGATTTGGAAAATGGGACAATTTGGAATTTGAATATGGAAGGCACATGCATTTCTAATGTTTCTTTCTTCTAGGAAAGGTGACTTAGTAAGACGAAAATATTCCCTTGGAGGGATTTATGAGATTTTCAATATCAATCCTAGAAGTATTAACATTCATTGGATTAGGAATTTTTCTTGTCATCGGCAGATCGATCTATATTGAAGATATTACTAGCCTTATTCCTCATGAGCAACTCTTCAATATAAATATTTACATGCTAGGGCCCTTATGGGCGTGATTGGGAGTGGTGTTTTGGAGGGCCCCTCACTCAATATGATTCTCATAGATTTTATTCCATTTTGCATAAAAGACATGCCTTAGGTCCTGTTCTTAATTCTAAATGGGTTGACACTGATAAGGAGAGTCATTGGATTCAAAGGTTTCATAGTATCTGGTCATTCAAGATATGTTATAAGCTTTGTGTATTCTTGTGGTTAGTGCTTTATCAAGGTTTACCTTCAAAATCCCGCTTGGCTAAGAGTGTCATGTCTAATAGTTTCTTTCCTTCTTGTCAAAAGGTAGAACATGTGACTCGCATATTATGTGGGAATCTATGTTTTCAAGGATATTTTGCAGGGGTCAAGTGCAATCTCTTCTGGAAAATGTTCTTCATGGGCATATTCATTGGACGAAAGCTTTGTTTGAAGATGCTAAATTAGTGATTCAACTCTCTTCTTGATGTCTAGCAATGTGTGGGAGTTTGTGCAATGTTTGTTCTTTGTTAAACTCCATTATAGATATATCGATGAAAATGAGGTTAGCTGCATGACCACTTTTTGTGAATTATGTAGAGTTGAAGTTTGTATGTAGCTAGCTTCTTGCAAAAGGATCATTGTCGATTAAGGATCCCACCTCCTATTTTGATTTGATAGCCATTCTAGTTTATCTAAGGAGGGGACTATAAGATTCTTTGTATATACCCTTGTATATACCATTCTTTGTACTATAATATTCTTTGTACATGGAATTTCATTGCTTCCGATGTAAATATTTTTGTATATATATGAAGTATATTTCACAAAAAAATATCTTTAGTTATTAGTGCCCTTAATTAGTTTACTCTTATTTCATCAACTTAATAGTATTATTCATTTTATTAATGTATATAATCATGTTGACTAACATTGTAAATTTAGTCCATGTCGGGGGCTCTAAGAAACACCTAGGTTTCCATCCCCATCTTCCCCTTGATTAGACCTCATGGCATTCTTTCAATGTTTTTGCCTAAATCAATCTAAGCATCAACATAAAATGGTAACCATACTAAGGATGAAGTTCCTAGTTTTCATTTGAATTTTGTTGGTCTAATCCCTAGAGGTTTTCTTTGTCATATCTATCCTAGTCATATATTTTCCAATCATGACTGATGTCAGGTGGCCTACAATTATACCTATCGATACTCAAGGTGTTCCAGATTATATCCTGGGAGGCTAGTGTTTGGTCATTGACCTTCCCCAACTCATAAGCCTCCCTCCTTAACGATCATGTCAAAGGATTTGTCGAGTATTATCTTGCAAATGGCATTTATGATCCTTCTCTAATGGTTTGTCTCCTTCCTCATACGTTTTGGGACAAGGCTGGGATTTGGTTTAATTCTCTTCTTGACTATTCTATCTAGGGTTGGAAGAATTCTTCGATGTTTTCAAGACTTTGTTTGGAAATTCAAATCATCCTCTACCTTGGTGTGATTTCTATGATGTGCATCATGCTCCTAACACCTATCAGGAACTCCTAGAAGCCACGAAAGTTAGGCAAACTTGGATAATATAGGAAGTAGTGGGAGGATATGATCAAATAATTATCTTCTAATTATTATTCTTAGATCTCCAACTCCATTCTTAATATGATCATGAATAAAATTGATGTCCCTATGTCTATTTCCCTTCCCACGCAAGACATTCATGATTTTTTCCCTTTCGACGATAATATATTCCAAGCCAATTTCAAGCAAGCTTGTCACATTCCCTTTCTTCAAGAGTATGTTATCCCTCCTCACCCAGATATACCTTTGTCCCTTGATATGCAAAATGAGCTTTTATTTGAGGATGAGACCTGTAATCTACAAGACGATGTCTTATTCATTGGCAATATTATTTTAGATAATTTCATTAGGAATGATCATTAGAGGGAAGAAACTGGTCCTTGTAAGGAAGTGGTTGAAAACAATCTCGAAAGTGTTTGTCCTACCCCTTTAACCATGACTGTTTGGTCTTGGATGAAATTGTGGCCGATACTTTTAACAAGCACCTCATATCCAAGATTGTTCCGTCAATTCACGACCTAAACGAGAAAGATACTTAGTCCTTTTGGATTGGGGATGAGAATCTAGTTTACAATATGCCTACCTTCGAGACAAAACTTTACTCTTTTGAGTGAAGCCCCAAACTAATTTATGATGATTACTCTCATGATTTTATTAACGACATTAGTTGGATTAATGAAGAATTTGAGGTCATACAGGTCCCTGGTGTAAATTTATGTATATCATTCCTGAAAGTAAGGTCATGTCCCAAGTTCACTTGCAACTTATGTACGACAAATACCCCAAGTCTATCTCAAAGCAATATGTTGATGAGGAAATCAATAATTATGATACAATCCATTCAACTGTGGTTACTGCAGATCTTGAGGAAGGTATCAAATGCATTATATGTATCCTTAATCAACCAATGATAAGAAATGAGCAGGACATGGAAATACTTGTCTCAGTTTTTGAACTTTTCATCTAGGATTCATGGATTAAAATATTTTATATTTGTACTAGTCCTAGTGTGGTGAGATTATGTTGCTTTCTCCCCTTCTCAATCAAGTCTAACACTCTTTTTGGTATTTTGCAATCAAGCTTATCTTAATTTTTGACACTGAAGGTAAAATATTAGGAAATCCTCATGATCCAAATCATAATCATCATAACATCATCAATGATTTCTTCTAACATAAATGGCACCCACCATGATTAGAATTTTAGCCTTTGTAGTAGTAGGAGTTTAGGATTGCATTTTCTAGTCCTAGGTGAATTTACTTTCTTGCTTTCTTGTTTAGCTTTGGTTCATCTCATCAAGTTTGGTGTTTTTATTTTAGTAGTTTGACATTCTTTGTTTGTTTATATAGTTTATTTTAGTTGATTACTTTATGTAGTTGCCTAATATGTTTCTTTGGAATTTGACGTATTTTCAGTACTATACTCAACTATGCTCTATCTTCACATTTTTTAGTTGTTAATATATGTGACATGATGATGTTTAGCTATGATATACAGGAGAGGATGTGACATGGAGGAAGTAGAACTATCAGATGGTTCCTAGTGATCAACCTGGGTACGTTGAACTGTCAATGCTTTTTGTTATTGGTTTTCCATCTCTTCTCCTTATCTCTTTGCTTCTCCCATCGTGGAACACTCACCTTACTCAACTCAGTCCCTGCCCTTTTTGGGGATGAATATGATTACATATACATATTTCATGGCTATAATTTCATCTACACATCATGTCGATGTTGTCGGGTCGTCACACTTCCCCATGTCCTTTCTATTTGTCATTTGTTAGCTATATATTGATGTCCAACATCAACATGATTTCAAAGTATTAGAACATGATATCAAAAACAAAAACCCTTAACCATGTTGTCATCTCATTCCATATCGACAATGGATTCATGCCCAAAGTGCTTATCAAGACCATACTTTGTTTCACCATGTATCTTGCCATTTTCCTCTTGTGTTTCTTGTGAGAAGGTTTAAGATGTGCGTGTTGCCGATAAAGTTATGTAAGTTTCTTTGGTCATGTAATTAAAAATTCATTTGTCCTCTTCATTTGGTGTCGTTGTTATCTAGCATGCCAAATAAATTTAAACCCCCTGCCTAAGTTTCTTATGTCTCTCATGTTTTGAAAGTCCCATTAATAAAGCCAAATAGATATTTTCTAATTAAAGGTTCATTATTTAATGCTATTTCCCAAAAAGCTAAACCCTTATGAGTTTTTTTAATGCACTTATACGTTCATTTTTATTAGTGGCGCATTCTATATACTTTTAACATATGCTTTTGGTGTAGTCTAAATATTCTACGTTTTTAATTTTTTATGAGCATATTTTTCGTCTTATTTTATTCGTAGTCTGGTTGGAAATCTTTAAAAAAATTTAGAATCACAAATATTATCTATGGAAATTGCATAATTTGGTACCATGGGGTATTCGAGGGTGTTGAATCTATTTATGAATTCAAAAACACAATTTAAACAGGTAAACATTTGGATTTTACCAAAAACAAATTACTAGATTCCAACCAAAATCCACCGTAAAATCGAAAACGTAAAATAAATAAACTGCTCCTATGCTTTTTGTGAGATGGTCCCACCAATACAATGTAAGAGCCAAACTTTCATTTTAATAGCTTGTTTTAAGAATATGGTTATGTTCCTTTATGGGAAGGTAGTTTTTTATACTTTTCTCTAGTAGGTTATATAGCAATAGTTTGGTATTCAAATAACTTTGACTTTAATTAGCTTATATTTTTTTCATAAAGTTTTATTTAAGTTTTGTAAAATAATGATTTGACTAATTTGATCTGGTATATAATTATTTTAAAATCAGTGAGGGCCACGAAAGCAAAAGTCATGATGGGACTTACCTGTAGTGACTAGTCTATGTGCTAAAAATCTGGGTGGAAAAGGCCGGAAGGTGGGGAATCAACGCGTAGGAAACAAAATGCTCCACTTTTCCAATGTTTTTTTATATCAAATCCGGTTAAAATCATCCCTAGAAATTGCAATTTTTGTCATTATTGCAATTTCAACAATCACATTCATATATTCTAGATTAAATACCGAATTTTAAAACTATCCAAATCGTCAAAACTATAATTTAAGCAATGGAAATTGCAAATTCACCCTATGAGATTCTAGGCGTTTTGGTTTTCCCATATACTACTACGGAAATCCAAGCCTACTTGAGTACCTTAAAGTCAAGATTAAATATTTCCGTTATAGGCGTATACCACCGAGTACAAGAATTTTACATAAATAATATTTAACATATTTTAATATGATTTTTAATTAAATAAACAAGAAAGAATGAAATTATAACATGCGTTTGTATATGAACATAAAACACCATAGTCACATTTCACATTGCTTTCTTTCTCGCACACCTTTAGCATAGTTTAATGTGATTTTCGATCTAATTATTACCATCTATAGAAGTCATAGAGAAACCTTTTAAAAAAGAATCAAATCGGAATATGCATGTGAAAATAAAACACACTATCACAATTATTTATTTATTTATTTCACACTTGTAAATACCATTGATTTATTTATTTCACACTTTTAAATACCGTTTATTTTTTATTTCACACTTTTAAAATTAGTATTTAAGATTTTTTGAAAAGAATATTTAACATGTTTTTAATATATAGCTTCGACGTTAATTGATTTATATTTTTTTATCAAAAGTTTTATATAAGTTTTTATAAAAAAAATTATATAAGTTTTTGTAAAATTTATATATTAATTTTTTTTTTTTAAATTAATATATATATATATATATTTTAAATACATTTTTTTTAATTTTACTTTATTTTAACGATTTAACTAATTTAATTTAAAAATATATATATATAAATTTTTGTAAAATTTATATATTAATTTAATTTTTTTTAAATTAATATATATATCTTTTTATTTTTTAAAATACTTTTTTTGTTTTATTATTACTTTATTTTAACAATTTGACTAATTTGATATGGTGTGAAATTTATATAAAAAATTCAATTAAAAATAATAATAAAAATAAGAAATACATCATACAGTGAAAGACACCATTGTAATATCATTTTTATGCCAAAATTTATGTGTATCTTAAACACAGATACACGTGTTTAAATGGAAAGCCACTGTTACCTCTAAAACATGTTATGATTAACAAATTCTTTTATAATGGATAGAGCTTTAATTACTTTAAAGTATGTTGTTGGTTTCTAACAAATAATTACCTATATCTCTCCTTTCTAGTAAATAAGTCAATATAATAATTTGAGCCAAACCTTCGGAGCTTGAGTTGGTGGCATCATAGAATCTGGAGGTGGAGAATCCCACTCAAAGAGAAATGCTTTTTATGGTTGTGCTTCCATAACAAAATTCTGACTTGGGACATTATCATGAAAAGAGGCTTTTGCGGTCCTGGTATGTGCTTTATGTGCAGAGAAGTGGCAGAGGATAATCATCATCTTTTTTATCAATGCAATTTTGTTCATGAGGTATGGTAGGCTATTAGAAGATGGACTTCTAGATCGGATCTATGGTTGGGTATAGATCTGTTGGATTGCTTAAGACTAAACCACTTATACTATGAAACAAGAACTCGACACACTTCTCGTTTTTCTCTCTTAATTTTAGTAGCTATTTTTACCTCTGTTTCAAAAAGGGTTGATACCAGTATCACACATTTTCATTTTGAGGCATTTTTTTGCGCCTTTGACACATCTTTGTTGTAAAGTATTTTTAATTTCTATTTTCAAGTGTGTTTTTTAGAAATTTAACAAAAAAAACATACATTTAGAAGCTAGCTATATTGAAAAACACATACATTTTCGAAATTTATCTTTAAAATTTAATCATAAATAAGATATTTTTATGGAAAAAATAGTAAAAAAACGAGAAAAATAAGACATTTAAACCCACTTTTAACAGATTTTTAGACATTTTGTATAAAAATGATGCTATTTCACATTATTTTTCATAATATTTAAGCACCTAACCAATTATTATTAAAATTAAAAAAAATATATTTAAAAAAATTACATTCCCCCCTTCTACCCTAACCCTATCCCTACCCCCCACAAACTATTACAAAAGTTAAAAAAATAATTATAATGTGTCCCTTCTACCCTAACCCCCCTAACAAACTATTAATAATTTAAAAACATAATTACATTTAAAAAAATAATTACATATCCTACAGTAACCCCTCAACCAACCATTAATAAACATTTAAAAAAACAAAGTACATTTCCTAATACCCTAGCCCCCTACATTACCCCCTACCTTAACCCCCCCAAAATTACATTTCTTAATGCCCTATCCACTACTTTAACCCCCCGATGTTACCCCATTACCCCTCACACATTGTTTTAACTAAAAACAATTTAAAACCCAACTTAAAAAAATTAAAAAATTACAATAAAAACCTAAACTTAAAAAATAAAAAATAAAAAATAAAACCTAAACTTTACAAAAAAAACCTAGACTTTACAAAAATTAAATAAATTAAAAATTAAAAAAATAAACTTTACAAAAAAATAAAAATAAAAACTAAAAAAAACTAAACTTTACAAAAAAAAACAAAAAGTCAAAATCAAAATTAAACAAAACCAAACTTTCAAAAAAAAACAAAAAAAATATATTTATAAATTAAACAAAACTAAACTAAAAAAAATAAACTTTTGGGCGACGGGCATCGAGCTGCTCCTGTGGGGCGGCCCTTTGGGCGCCCAAGTGAGCGGAGCCAGCATCCGCCCGCCCAAAATTGGGCGGGCGGATGCTGGCTCCGCTCAATGGGCGGGCGAATGCTGGCTCCGCCCACTTGGGCACCCAAAGGGCCGCCCCATAGGAGCATTTTTTTTGCACCCAGGATAACACAGAGGGGAGGGGAGCGACGAGGGAGGGGGGAGGGAGAAAAATTGTTTTTTTTTTAAAGTTTGGTTTTGTTTAATTTTGATTTTGATTTTTTTTTTTTTTTTAAGTTTAGTTTTTTTTTTTTGTTTTTTTTGTAAGGGTTTTTTTTAAATTTTAAATTTGTTTTTTTTTTAATTTTTTGTAAAGTTTTTTTTTTAATTTTTTTTTTTTTTTTTTTTGTAAAGTCTAGTCTTTTTTTGTTTTTTTGTTTTTCTAAAGTTTAGGTTTTATTTTTTATTTTTTAAGTTTAGGATTTTTTTTTAATTTTTTAATTTTCTTAAATTGGGTTTTAATTTTTTTTTAGTTAAAACAACGTGTGAGGGGTAATGAGGTAACATTGGGGGGGTTAACGTAGTGGATAGGGCATTAGGAAATGTAACTTTTGGGCGGTTAAGGTAGGGGTTAAGGTAGGGGGTAATGTAGGGGGCTAGGGAATTAGAAAATGTACTTTGTTTTTTAAAATGTAATTTTTTCAAACATTTATTAATGGTTGGTTGGGGGGTTAGGGTCGAATATGTAATTTTTTTTTAAATGTAATTTTTTTTTAAAATTAATAGTTTGTTAGGGGGGTTAGGGTAGGAGGGGCACATTATAATTTTTTTTTTAACTTTTGTAATAGTTTGTTGGGGGTTAGGGTTAGGAATTTATTTGTTGAAAACATAAAATTTCAATTTAGGGGTTGTTTTTGGTGTTTTTTATGAAAACATGATACTGGTATCAACACTTTTTGATTTGGGGGTTGTTTTCGGTGTTTTTTATACAAAAATATGAGTTTTTATGGCTAAAGTTCTTGTTCTTAGTATATAGTTCTCGTTTCATAGTATAAGTGGTTACTATGGTTTGAACGTATGGGGAACCACAACAATCTTCCTCTCTTTCTTATCACTGGCATTTGGTTTTCCCGTAACTCAGGCATTTTTGAAGATAAGCTTCCCTCGATCGAGAATACTGCCAAGAAAATTCTTTACCATTGGAATGGGCATTCTGAACAACAGGGCAAGGTAAAGTTTCGAAATGTTACCTATCCGGTCCTTGAATAGGGCAGTATAAACGTTTTTTTTTTATGGAGCCTCACAACAAGGGATCTGTGGAGCAGGCATATGGTTTTATATTCGGAGGAGCCACAGCATTAAGATTCATGTTGGTCTTGTTGCCGGCAATGGCTTGAGGGAAGAATTGTTGGCGTTGTGATGTTCATTGTGGTTTGCTCGCAGGCGGGGATACAATTTGATCCATCTCTTTGGCGACTCCCTCGTGATAGTAAACTGGTTCAATGGTAAGCGCATCATCATTACTATTATCCTGCAGCCCTGGATGGAGGAAGTCCATTGTATCAGTGAGCATTTCGATGCTATTACCTGTCAGCATATATTTCGCAAAGCAAATATTGAGGCTGACCTCCTCTCAAAGCAGGCGTTGGGTCCATTTGATGGCCATTTGCGTTTCTGCGAAATGCTCAACCGGGCTGTGGTGGACCAAGGGAACCTAATTACCTTTTGAGCGTTGTTGTAGGATCCTCTGTTTTTTATTTTTCTGCTTATTTAAATTCAGTATTCAAGACTTTTTTTATCAGCTAAAACGAACAATAGAATTTCGTTTTATATGTTAGCCAGGTATACAGGCTTCATGTTGGCACTATTGGTTACAACGCTTTATCATGTTTTTGTTCGCTCATTGTTGATGGCATAAGGCATGAAACAGCATAATGTTTATTGATTTCCTCTGAAGCCATGATGGATGTAACCTGGTCTTATTTCTATTAATACCAAGGATACATATTTTTCTTTCTGGAAAAAAAAAGTCAATATAATAATTCAGTATAAAATTAATATAAAGTCATTCTATAAGGTGTCTTGGACAGTGGTGTATCTCTTGGCATAATATCAATTGTGAAATCAATATTCCTCTTTGGAGAAAGTCCCAACACTTCATCAAGGAACACATCACTAAATCTTTACAAGACTTGATAGTCTTACAACTTGTAACTTCATTTTCTACTTTATCTAATACGTTGGATGTATATAATTAACAACCTTTTCTAAAGCACTTCCTTAGCTTGAAGGTTGAAATTTGACTAATAGAAAACATCTTTGGAATGCCCTTTACTATTAGGTTTCCTTCTTCATCAATGCATTCAAAAGTCTTGTTGTAGTATTCATGTTCGACTTTATGTGCTTCCAACCAATCCATTTCAATGAGAACATCATTGGAACCAAGTGCCCAAACATTCATCATTTGTCCATGTAAAGAGCCCATCCATCTCTAATGTACATTTTTCCTACACTTCACTAGCATTTCTCTTGGTTCCAGTGGCTAGTTGGACCAGCCATGATTTATTTTCTCAAAAGCATAAATCTCAACAATTTTAGAAGTAACATAACTATAGTAGATCCATGATCAATTAAAGTAAAATTAGATTGCTTGGAAATCTTACCTTCAACCTCAACCATAATTGATCGATGGTCTACTTAGTGGTCCTCCAATAAAACATAGATTCTAGGGACAGTCCTTTCTACATCACCAACAATTCCATCCTCTGATATGTGGTGAACATGTTTGGCGCTTCCATTCTTATGTGGATAATTTCCGAGCAACTGGTCCTCTCCACATCCCCAACATTGAAGGGGCTCCCTTGGCTTAACCCCTACGTATTTGGTTGGATTAGCCTCACCATGTGATGGCTACCTTGGATGATTTCTAAAATGAGGAGGCCTGAGTCTCTTCCTTCTTTGGTAAAACTTCTCCTTCTTCTTGACTTTCCATGCCTTATGGAATTCTAGCTTGCTTTTGTTTTGATCATAACAATACTTATCCTCCCTTATGATCTCATCTAGATTTTGAGGTTCATAAAACTCAATGCGATCCTTATATGAATGAGGTAGTGCACTTAAAAAATGTTTAATTTTTACCTCATCATCCCTTATATACTTAATACACCTCAACAACTCCAAGAATTTATTTGCATACTCATCCATGGTCATTTGTCCCAACTTTAACTCATCGAACTCTTTAATTTTGTGATCATGGTACTTGTAATTCTGTCCTAGATTTTTCTCTGCGGTTTGAGACATGTTGTCAATGCATTTCGAACCCTTAAACTGAGGTTCTTCATCAGTACAAAGAACGTTTTCAAATCTCCATATCATGCACTCTTTTCTATTCATATAGATCAACATTTTTCCAAATGGGATGACATATTTTTAGTGCATGCTAGTCAGCGGTAAAGCATACGAACCCATTCTAAACAATTACAAAAAACCATTAAAGTTTGATATCAATTATTTAGAACTAGAATCCAAGTGTAGCTGAAGATAGTCATGTCATATCTATTGAGGTAATTGGGGTTTTTTACTATCTCAATAGTCTCTTATATCTTCCTCTTCATCATGTTGTTGATTTTTGTGAGGATATTTGTTTTATCAATGTTAATCGTGTGCTTGGTATTGTTTGAGTGTTTTGCCAGTGCTGATTTTTTGTACCTATTATAAGAGATGTCTGCACTGTATTCCTTTTTCTTGTATACACCCTTGTGTTGATGCGGATTGAATAGATATTTTGTAGACTTTAAGAGATTCTTGATGTTTCTTGGAGGTTAAAATGTCATGCTAATGTTTTTCTTCTTTATTGACTTAGCGATTTTGTCTATTGTTCCTTGTGTGTAAGGAAGGAATACCTTCTGATTCTCTTCTTCATTTTTATTCACCCTAGTGTTTCTCTGTTGATGCCTTTCAACTTTAATGAAGGCCTTCTTTATTTGATTGTTAGTATATCCATTGTTAAGAAAGACCTTCTGCACGTGCTCCTTTTCTTGATTCTGGTGCTCATTGTCACCAATCCTCCTAGCTCTCATGAGAAGGGTATTTAGGATACCCATTCTCTGGCTTGGGTGGTGGTGATAATTCGCATGCACGTATTTTCCTGCATGCGTTTCTTCATGAACACTACATGAGTTATGTCCCCATTAGATTTTTTTATTACAAGGTGTTGAGCTGTAGATCACCTTCTTGAGGTTTCCAGTGTAGACCCAGGTACTTTGCGGTTCAAGGAACCAACAAAACCCCAATTCACCAGCCCTTTCGGCAACAGGCTGCACGCAGCCTGAGGTCTCACTCGAGGTAAAGCTGAGGGGGTGGTTGCGGAACCAAGTTTCCACAACCGGATGATGCAATGGGGGGAAATCTAATAAGTAGCGCAACGCCTTGCGGGTTGCGTGGATAGATAACTTCGCGAACCTTATGTTCCGTGTGGGATACTTCAGTGCGCAACTACACTCGCACCTCCAATGACTATGCAATACAGGATACCTTTGTGTTACGACAGTAAGCTATCAAGAGCTTACCTCGCAGCAACCTTCAATGACTCGGCGCATCAATGAGACTGCGTGTCCTTGCCACGGTGTCCAATTCTAACCACTCTACTTAGCATTCTTTATCCCTTTATTTCGTTCAAGTTCTTATCAGTAAATTGTGGATGGTTTAATAACATACATTACTGCGCGCTCCAACACTGCACTTACACTTAGTGTTCACTACTTGACCAATAGATAGCTTCATACATTCCAATCGACAGATTCATACCTGTTGAATACTTAACATTCCTCTATGCATGCATTACTTAACATATTATTCCCATTCACTACGGCAAATACATATAAAAGAAATCACATAACAAAAGTTTCCAGCACTAAACATTCATACCAAGCAATTAAATAATCATAAACACACATTGGTCACCCAACACAGAATTTAACGTGGTTCACCCCCCGGATGGAGGCTACATCCACAAGAACGGTTGTTAATATTGCTCTTAATGGGAAGGCTACAACCATTCTTAGTCTGCACACTCAGCTGTAGACTCTCTTCTCTCTCTCAAATAGGTCTCTGCACACTCAACTGTAGAGCCTTTACAATGGATTTTCTAAGCTTAAGATTCTACAATAATTAATACTTAACAAAATGACGAGTGTAACCCTTCCCTTACAATATTGTGCCTCATTTATAGATCATGCTCATAGGTCATGTCTTTACAATCATTAGGCCGAAACCCTAAGGTTTCCAAAACTATCGTGGCTAACTACCACCCTAGCTATCGCCGTCGACAGCCTGCTCCGCCTGCTCCAGCTAGGCCACTCGTGGCTCACACGCTCTTCTAACAGCCACAGTCCTCCAAATGGTTACAACTACATCATGGCCTATCCCTTTCCACTCCTTCACCTGCCTGTCGCCATCGGCGTTGTGGTCTAGCTTCTCAACTGCTTGCCACCAGACATTCGAACAGGTCGCTTTCATTTGTCATCCACCTGTTCCTTACCCAAACTAGGTGATATCCTCGTCTGACCTTTACCCATGTTCTGCCCAAAAATAGCTTATGCGCTACCATGCGCATCGTCCTACTGCGCAACCATGCCTTAGTCATTTCCATTGCGCAACACGCACAAAACCTCAAAATTGTTCATTGCCTGCCGCCGCGCGCAATGCGCTTTCACCAAAACTACTTTCTCTTCCTGCCGTAGCGCGCAATGCGCAATTATCAAAATTGCCTTTGTTCCTGTTGTAGCACACTACGTGCGCTTTTCCATACTTATATATTTTTCCAACCCACTTGAGCCCAGCCCAACAGGCCCCTAACACTCACCTGTGGCTCGTCCCGAGCCACTTCCACTTGCCCACCCTAGTGCCACGTCTTTCATCATCCCAAGCTTTACTATGAAGCTTTGCAGAGTTTCTTCTAACTCCGCAACCATGTTCTTGGATTTCTGTTCGAACCCTTGCGGAAACTCCAGATAAGTTGCGATGATATCGCAGCGATATCCCTATAAAGATCAATATCATGGTCATGTATCTCTTGAAACGGATTGACGAGGCATGGCTAGCGATCATGTACTTTCCGCCAACGACCGTCATTCGTGTGGAACCTTGATCATCTACCTCTTGTGTGCCTTTCTGAGTGGTCCATCGGTTGTCTGGCTGGTGCATAAGTTCTTCCACGTGACCCAGTTGGTAAATAGGCCAGCTGTTTCGGCACATTTGTTTCGTGGCTCGGGTTGTCTCCTGCTGAGCTTTATCCATCCTTGCTCCTGGTGTTTCTATATGCAGGGAGACCGCGGTTCCTTCAATGCTCAGTACTCGCGTAGACATCTCGGATGAAACTCGATGGTTAAGCCTACCGAGTGCCACATTACTCTTATCAGTTAGGAACTCCGTAGACATCTCGGATGAAACCCCAGGGTGATGTCCCCTGAGAGCTATAGCAGATGCTTCTACAGATTGTTCATGGACGCTTGTCATCTTGGATCTTAGGGAACCTGTGGTGCTTCTACTGGAGATGAAGTGCACCATGGCACCTGGTCAGTTCTCTCTTCCAAGGCCTTCTTGGCCTGTCTTTCAACTAGCAACTCTTCAGAGTATATCCCGGGTTCAATCACTACCCTGGGAAAATATTATAACTAAGAATTATTTTCTCAATGCTTCTAAGGTTCAGTATATATAGCCTGCTTCGTTGTCATCCTAGTATTTTAGAATCCCCATAGGGGGATCCGCTTCACATGATTCGCATGCTTTGAACTGGAGTAGCCACATTGGCACCCGTGTAAGATGATTATATGGCGCCATCATCCCATGATGTGTGCTCAGTCCTAATCATGTTGCTTTTACAGCGGCCGCGTGCCAAGTGTCAATGTAGTGACCTGCCACATGGGTAGCCAGACAATCATTTCTAAATGTGATGGCTTCACTCGTATTGGCTAGGTGTGTGATGTCACACTGGCCTAAACTGCGGCTTCCGCCATCTGGGTCGCAGTCATCACAGTTATGAGATATTGTCAAGTGGACCGGACAGTCTTATAATGATTAACTTTGTTAGTGCGGGTATTTTGGATAATATCGCACTATCTGGCTGACCGTACTCCATTCAACACTTTAGCAGTTGAATTTGCAGTTTTCTATGTGGAACAACGTTCCCTCATATTCCTTGTGTCATGCATTTGGTTGCCTTTGTGAACAACGTCTCTATCTAGCACCGTGCTACTTGCTATGTTCTGGCCTACATGGCAATATAGCGAGGTTGGGAACCGCGCGTCGTCTCTTTCCTTTTCCACCTGTGTTGAACTTTGAACCAGTTATGTGTGGAAATGTAGATCTCAGTCTCCTCTTTCCTATACGGGCTGTGATGCAGCTTCAATACTCTGGTTCCTACAAAGTTAACAAAGTCATCAAACTCTACGTAAATATAGAGAGCAAAAAGGTCCTGTTGAGGGCACTGATTGAGATTTTTTATTACTGTAATAGCGGTACGGTCTTCAATGGCACTATAGTAAGTATTATCGCTCGAGGCTACGTTGACTAAAACAACAACTATGGTTTCAGCTGGTTGGTCTTCAAGCGCAAGCAAGTTAATACTACTAGTAAGGAACTGATTTATTGATATAATTTGCCTTCTCAACAGGAGGAGTTCCTCTGGGTTGAAGGTCTCTTCATCATATGTTGCTTCTGTGCAACTTATTTGCGTGTAACTCATCCCGATCTCATTCTGTGGACACGGTCTTGAACTCATCACGAATTCTTAGCGTGGCAACAGAACCATTTGTTGGTTGTAGATCACCTTCTTGAGGTTTCCAGTGTAGACCCAGGTACTTCACGGTTCAAGGAACCAACAAAACCGCAATTCACTAGCCCTTTCGGCAACAGGTTGCATGCAGCCTGAGGTCTCACCTGAGGCGAAGCTAAGGGGGTGGTTGCGGAATCAAGTTTCCACAATCGGGTGATGCAATGGGGGGAAAGCTAATAAGCAACGCAATGCCTTGCGGGTTGCGCAGATAGATAACTGCGCAAACCTTCTATTCCGCGTTGGATACTTCAGCACGCAACTGCACTCGCACCTCCAATGACTATGCGATACAAGATACCTTTGTGTTACGACAGTAAGCTATCAAGAGCTTACCTCGCAGCAACCTTCAATGACTCGGTGCATCAATGAGACTGCGCGTCCTTGCCACGGTGTCCAATTCTAACCACTCTACTTAGCATTCTTTATCCCTTTATTTGGTTCAAGTTCTTATCAGTAAATTGTGGATGGTTTAATAACATATGTTACTTTGCACTCCAACGTTGTGCTTAAACTCAGTGTTCACTAATTGACCAATAGATATCTTCATACATTCCAATCGACAGATTCATACCTGTTGAATACTTAATATTCCTTTGCGCATGCATTACTTAACATATTATTCCCATTCACTACGGCGAATACATATAAAAGAAATCACATAACAGAAGTTTCTAGCACTAAACATTCATACCAAGCAATTAAACAATCATAAACACACATTGGTCACACAACACAAAATTTAACGTGGTTCACCCCCCGAATGGAGGCTACGTCCACAAGAACAATTGTTAATATTGCTCTTAATGGGAAGGCTACAACTGTTCTTAGTTTGCACACTCAGTTGCAGACTCTCTTCTCTCTCTCAGATAGGTCTCTACGCACTCAGCTGCAGAGCCTTTACAATGGCTTTTCTAAGCTTAAGATTCTACAATAATAAATACTTAACAAAATGAAGAGTGTAACCCTTCCCTTACAATATTGTGCCTCATTTATAGATCATGCCCATAGGTCATGTCTTTACAATCATTAGGCCGAAACCCTAAGGTTTCCAAAACTATCATGGCTAACTGCCACCCTAGCTATCACCGTCGACAGCCTGCTCCACCTGCTCCAACTAGTCCACTCGTGGCTCACACGCTCTTCTGACAGTTGCAATCCTCCAAATGGTTACAACTGCATCATGACCTATCCCTTTCCACTCCTTCGCCTGCCTATCGCCATCGGCGTCGTGGCCTAGCTTCTCAATTGCTTTCCGCCACATGTTCGAACAGGTTGCTTTCATCTGTCATCCACCTGTTCCTTACCCAAACTAGGTGATATCCTCGTCTGACCTTTACCCATGTTCTGCCCAAAAATAGCTTATATGCTACCATGCGCATCATCCTACTGCGCGACCGTGCCTTAGTCATTGCCATCACGCGACACGCGTAAAACCTCAAAATTGTTCATCGCCTGCCACTGTGCGCAATGTGCTTTCACCAAAACTGCTTTCTCTTCCTGCCGCAGCGCGCAATGCGCAATTATCAAAATTTCCTTTTCTTCCTACTGCAGCGCGCTACGCACGCTTTTCCATACTTATATATATTTCCAACCCACTTGGGCCCATCCCAACACAAGGGCATCCAAAAATGGTAATGATTGATTTTATTCTAATTCCATGGTGAATTATATGGAGTTTGATTGACTGTTCAAATGGCCCATGAATCTCTAAATCTCTTCCATACAATGGGGCCATTTTGCATTAATATCATCGACATATCTCACCCACTAATTTGGCTTCAAGATGAAGGATCCAAGTGCCTTTTTCCTCCAAGTTTTCCATAAATAAGTTGGCTATTATTGGCGACAGAGGTAAACCCATTGCTACTCCACACACCTACTCATAAATATTTCCTTGGAAGCAAAAGAAGGTGAATTTTAAGAATAATCCTACCAATTTTGTCATTTTTGATTTTGTCAGATCTTGAATTGCCTTCATTGACTCATTTATGGGAATCATTGTTTATAGTGAGACAACATCAAATCTAAGGAGAATATCATCATTTGAATATTCATACCTTTGCTTTTCTCAATGAAAGAAGAAGGTTTTTTAATGTATAAATTAGTATTCCATAGCAAACATTTTATCTTAATGGCTAGGAATTTCACTAATTTTATGTTGGCAATCCTATCATGTCTACAATGGGTCTTAGTGGGGGGCCTTCATGGCATAGAGTGCATGATTTATATGAAAAATGTTGATCTATATGAATAAAAAAGAGTGCATGATATGGAGCTTTGACCCAAATGGGTTGGATCCATTGGTGAAGAGTGAGGAGTTTTTCACTAGTGGGAAAGGTTCAATTCCAATGAGGGCCGATCCTAGAGCCGCGAGGGCACCTTGAGTTATGGTCGAACGTGTGGTTCCACCAAGAGATATTGTATAAAATGATATTGTGACCTGTGGACACATAAGTAGATAAAAACCCACCCCCATGTCCTCCTAACATTTGAGTCAATTTATGCTATCTCACTCGGTTAAGGTGTGGGTCTCGTCAGCAAGGTGACCCGAGTTCAATTACCCTTAGGGGTGACTTAGTTGGGAGGTGACACCCAAAAACCAATTCAAGTTGAGGCTGGTGCAGTCTAGTCCGGGTGCGATCCCAGGGTGATTTTGATGGCTTAGATTCCCCTGGGTCGTGGTTTCTCAGACTACATGCCACTCTCGCAAGTGAGGGAGATTTGAGAAAACAAAAAAAAGATATGGAGCTTCAACAATGTTCTTTGTTCTCATGAAGAACCTCATCTCAAGGGTTCAAAACACATTGACAACATGTATCAAATCACAGAGAAAACTCTAGGCCAAAGTTACAATGTTGATACTTGTGAACTCTCGTCACAAGCAATCATAGTAGTTATCAAAGAGGTAATTTTTATTAAAGTACTTTGAACTGCTTCCAAACAATATTTCCTTCATTTATATTCTTCACTTACCTAAGGTAATCCCATTATATAGATGTTATACCCTTCAAATTAAATATGGCCACCCTTGCCTTCATGTAGTTTCCAAAGTAGTCATGGACTTGGAAATACTTCATCATCCTACGAATCCAAGCATCAGCTCCATATTTCACTTCACCATCATAGGTAGGGGGTTTGGCCTTCCAAAATTATCCATGTGAGCTATTCTTGAAAGGCCTCTTCCTCTTGTTCCTATGAGATGAAGAGATTGAATTTTTAGTGGATTCCTTACAAGAAGATGACTCACTAGCAAATAATTCTGGAGTATATGTCCTATATCTATAAATTATCCTTGAGCTATGTGACATCTTGTGAGACTGTCTCCTTGAGCTATGTTGGTTCTATTCTATTTAATCTTTAATCAACCTTCCATTATCTACTCTGCAACTTTGTAACTCCGGACTTAGACTTATCATGGTCTCTACAATATCTAGAGGATTTACTTGGTTTTCTCGACCCTTAGATTTTGCCTTTTCATTCTCAACATGTATATTTTCTACCATAGCATATGTTTTAGCTACATAGGGATAATGTGCATCATTCGTTGTGACAATGTTCTTGGCCTAGACAAGACCAAAGGCCTTCTAATTGGACTATATTGACTGTTGACCCCTAATTTTCCTTGACATGATATTGTATATGCAAAGTGCTCCTATAAGAACATTTGTTAGCTACATTTTATCCTAAAAAAATCATAAATTTATTTTTCATGCATTCTAAAACTATCCATATTGATATTTTTTTTCAAATCAAGGCTACAAACACTTTTATGTTCAATTTTAAAGAATTTATTAAGAACTTATTCATAATATAATCATGCACATTTATTCCCCTATGGATCATATTTCCAATGACTATAGTCATGGTTAGTTCTGATCTCAAAGCTAAAGTTATAGACCTTAAAAATTTCTAAATTTTCCCATTTATGCACTTTTCCTATATGTGCATTTAGTCTCAGAGAGACCAACTTCAGTTACTTTTAGAAGAAAATCTAGCAAGAACCAGAAATTTTTTTCATTAAGCATTGATAATACTTATGACAGGGATTACTCAACAACTAAAAATCTTTGATCTAATGCCCTAGTCAATTTCTATAATTTTTTGTAATTTACTACTTTTACTTTTTTTTACTTCTTCTAGACTTAGATTATTTTCCTAAAACTGTTATCTCCCAAATTCATCATTTATGGAAACAATTCCTCTAAGAAAAGAATTGATCAGTAGGTAAAATATTGAAATCATTAAAATTTTAGTTATGAGTTCTTGGGTCATTTTTACATCCAAGTTTTTGAAAATTGCACTTGTGTGTCCCAAATAGTGTATTTTAGCCTTCTTATGCACCTTTAATCCATACCCTTTCATATTTGGCCAAAATATACTTGGTTTATTTATGTCCCTGGACAATGATTGTGTCATACAATTCTTAGACCCAATAGCCCCCCCATCCAATCATAGGGTTATGTTCTTCAAAAAGCACTATCTTCTATTTTTAGGAAACCTAGAGCAGAACAAGTCTACAAGCCTCACTATCAATATTATAATCCTCCTCACCATGGACAAAATCCCAAAGTTTCAACTAGTTATGAGTTAAACTTCTCCTACTATGGCCAAGACAAATCTTTTGGCCTAGATGATATGGGATGGATTCTATTTTACTGATGTGGAACCCTAATGATGTGGGATGTCATGGGGTTTAATATGTGGTAGTGGGGTTCCATGTGGCCATTGTCATACCTTTCCATGTCACCTATATCACCATCCAACTCTACCAAGTTAGGATCCCATGATGGGAAAATATCTTCTTTATGAATGGTTTGGATTAAACCCACAACTTTCCATCCTTTGATCCCCACCATTCATGCATACTGAATTGCTGGATTGATAATAAATAGGTCCTCCCTATGAATTGTATGTATTACACATTATAAATATCTGTGTTAGCTCTCAGTCATTCATGCAAGATAAACCAACCGACAGGTAATGAGGTAGGGTCCCCCACGAACGATCGTGATTAATAATGCATCTTCCTAGATCAAATCCTATCCATTCCCGCAGTCATACTCGATCGAGTGGTAAAGGGATGGGATTCCCCAAAATTGGTCTAGATCACATCATGCAAATCCTCATGGTAAATCATGGCCATTTGCAAAATTTCAACTTGATTAGATCTGATATGAGCGGTCCCCTACCAACGGTCAAAATTAAAGCTTGGTGATCACACTGATCAATTTAGATGATTCATGCACGATGCATAGGCCATTGCCAATTTTATGTGTGAAGAATCTGAATCCTCCCTAGAATTCACTACTTCCACCTAGCGGTCCCCTACCAACGGTCAAAATTAAAGCTTGGTGATCACACTGATCAATTTAGATGATTCATGCACGATGCATAGGCCATTTCCAATTTTATGTGTGAAGAATCTGAATCCTCCCTAGAATTCACTACTTCCACCTTGGAACTGAATCTTCCACCTAGATGCTAATGAAGTCACTCGACCTTTCTTTGATCTTCCCACCTTTGCACTTGTCAAATGTGGTTGTTCCACATCACACCCCATATTCACATGGATCCTCCATGTCACACCTTTGTCCATGTGGCACTAGTGGGTCCCACCTCAATTTTCCATAAATGCATACATTTCAAATTTTGCAACATGTGGATTATTACGAAATTACACTTGGCCTTTTCCCCAAATTGGAAATTTCTATGTCACATAACAAAACGAAATTGTTCACTAATGGCTCTAACAATTTTGAAAAATTTCCCAAATTTTCTCAAACTAATCTATCATTCCTACTAGTGACCACAAGTTCTAACTCATGTCTCCACTAAAAATACCATATAATAATTGAAACCACATATTTTCGTAGAAGCATTTTTTCAAACACTTCCTCAACAGACTCTAATTTCTTCCTGTAGCTACTAATTCTGTCCCATACAGCCATGATGTTGCAACCAAGATCTCTAATACCATTCTGTGGCATCCCCATCCATCATTCTGGCTATAGGATGGTGTAAATACGAATTTTGTGTTTGTAAATTCCGCCCAATAGGAAACACAAACTAAGAATTTCATTTGCAAGTGCATGAATGTAAAATGTAGCGTAATTTAAAGCTTTATCTAGACATGCATCATGTATAAACAAGCATATTTATTATAGGAAGTAAATAAAATAATTTCACATTCATATACAAAAAGAATTCTTATCTTTTAACATGGAAGAAGATCTAAGAAATTAGCTATATTGTAAGAGAATTTTTTTACCCAAATGTAGTTACCATCCCCAAGCCAGGCTATGAGGCCACCATGGAAAAGGAACTCCTATAGGCTTCTCTCTCTCATCCCAAAAACCATTTTCTCTAATACTTAGCCAATCTACTCACCATTGAACAATTACATGAATCTCACTCAACCATCCCAACCATGGCACTCTCTTCTACTACCCCACAAAAAACAAGGAAGGTGTTTCCATTCATTTCTCTATAGTTCCCTCAGGAAATCCAACCCTTATAGTGCTTAGCAGTGTGTGCAGAAAGAGTCGAACATGCTGTATGATATTGGAGAACCTCCTATAAAATCGATTCATGGATTCTCAAGCATCCAATAGTAGAAAATACACAAGGGGTTTAGGTTCCTATCTAGCCCAACCTCTATGCTCACCTACACCCATCCTCTTCACTCCAACGTCTAGAATTTCCTCTTCACAAGGTTAGTTTATGGTTAATTCCATAGTTTGGTTATTGGCTATGGAAAAACAACATGAAGGCTCTACGTAGTGTAAAACATTTGCATGGAGAATGAGTGATGGACTCCAAAGGAGATGAGAGGATTGGTGAAAATACAACTGACATTACTTCTAACCATAGAAGTAAGGACTCTTACAATTGTATTTGAAGTATATTCATCCCATGCTTCCATAACTACATGAGAAGAAAGCTTCCCACCAAACTCACACATGCATTCAATGATTTGATTTAATAATTCAAAAGGAAGTAATTGGCTAATTTAAGGAAATGGAAGCAATTGGATAAGTTCTAAGGTTACAACTTTAATCTATGATTTAATATCACATAGGCCCCCTTTCCACTTCCCCTCTAGTGGAATCTAGCCCATCTAAGGCTCTTCACATAGCCACCTTGGACCATTTTATTATTTTCCAACATAATATTTACATATCTTTTGATTCATCGTGAAAATCCAACCACATGGTCCATATATAAATATTTACATTATACATGCATGGCCATTCACTAGTCAGGCCTTGGCCTTGAGCACAACACTACGAATCCATACTAGCATATACACATCGTTACATAATCTGATTTGATACATTCTAAGGGTCAAAACTAGGGGTATTGCAATTTCTAACCTTTATATCCCTTAGTCCATATAAGAGCTAACCGTTTTAATCCATTTAACTGCTAACCTCTATAACATATGATACTTAGCCTATAAATTCTGTAGCCTCTAATTGTATCATCACTAACTCTTAACCACTATCATCTGTTAGAAAAACAGGATCGCAGAGCAATAACAATAAACAGAAATGCAAATATAATCACACATACACATTACAAGAGAGACATAGATATATCGTGGTTTACCCAACTTGGGCTACGTCCACACTGAAATTTTCTAGTCCTTATTATTATACCGTCCAGCAAAGTGAAGGGATACAACCTGCAACACAGTTGCTGCACTTCCTCTTCACTGTCTCATAGTCACTCTTCTTGATCTCGGAGATCTTTACAATGCATAATACCTAATACATCAACCCTAGCTGTGTTACAATGTCTTTTTTTATAAGGGAAATACAATGGGAAAATGCCATGGGTTACCCAAAACCATGGACCCCCTGGGGATTGTGCTAGGATCATAACCAAACCTAGGGTACGGACACGGATGAATAATAATATCTTTGAATTTGGAGATCATGCTCCACAACTAGCATCATCCATAACCTCTAGTATAATATTTACCCCTTTAACATATAAACCTTTAACATCTATAACACATATAACCTTTACCCCTTTAACATATTAAGGGTTAACATCTATACTCCTTTACCCTTAACAGTATAACCCTAAACAGTATGATCACTATAACATTATAACACTAACCACTATAATCACTAACAACTAACTTCAAATATATTACATATAACTATCGTTGCCATGAGGGAATACGAGGATGATGGAATATGGGGGGGTTAGGGTGGCCAAATTTCAAGTAGTACATTTTTATAAAGGAAATATTTTCTAAATTATTTTCTCAAGTGAAGGAAAAGAAGGTAAAAAATCCAAAAGGGAAGAATAAAACAACTCTCAAGGCTCTTAGAGTGCTAGCAAGACAATCATGTTTTTGAAAATGATGATAATGCTTTTCCATATTAGAAGATGAGGTTCAATGCATAAAAAATGATCTCGGGGGAGACTAGTTAGGATCCATGAATCAACTATCTTATTACTCTAAGAGACTATGATGGAATGGAGAAAGATGGAAGGGGAGAATGAAATTTTTTTATTTTCATCTCTACTAAACGAATGGCCTATTGTTTCCTTAAGTTATAGGTAAATTGATGAGTGGCAAAGGGGTGGGTGGCTATAGGTGAAACCAATGCTTCACTCTCTTGGATTTAGATCTCCTAGCTAATGGGATTTGGATTGAACTAGTATCCCTTAAATAAGTTCTAACTTCTTCACTTTTCAATATGTATGGGATTTATATGGTTAGGTAGGTGCTATGGGAGAATCAATTTGGTCTTCCAAATCTTAGTGATGAACATGTAATAATCAAAAGGTATATGAACTTTGCTTTAAAAAAATATAAATTCCAGGGGGAATGAAACATGATGGACCCTATGGTCAAGTTTTTATTGGACAAATTAGAATCTGCAAGGCTCTATGCTCTTGAAAAATAGGTGTTTGTTTGAGGTTTCATTAGCAAATTTTGATTTTCAATCCTTTGTGCATTACTGGAGGATTGAAAAATTTTCACCAGCTTTTCTACTTTGTAGCACACCATTTGAAAAACAATCGGTAGTGTTAATGCTACTGATTGATATTATTGAAATAAAAACATTAAATTTAAATTTAAATTTGAAAATTTCGGTAGCATAATTACCACTGGACAATAAAATTTAAAATAAAATAAAATAAATTTATTTAATTGCATAAATAAATGGTAATTTAATTTTATAGGAGAATATGTAAATTTTGGTAGCATAACAACTACTCGTGGAAAATTAAGAAAAATCAATTAAAAATGCTTTTTTAATCTATTAAAATGTAAAGTAAATGGCCCAACATCTTGGGATTGATGCCATTGTGTCGATAACTAAAATGGGGGAAGTTAGGGTCGTCATAAAGCTCAATTGAGCATTTGCATTCATCTAAACAAGTGCTCGATTTAGGGTTAGATTGTGAAATAAACAAGTCTATTTTTTCATATATAGAAATAAATAGCTCGATCAAGCACTAGGGCTCAATCAAGCTATTTGATCAACCCCACATCATTGATGACACGATCATTCAACTGAAATCTAGATCGATCTAGTAGCTCAATTGAGCTATTTAATCCTTGAACCAACACCCTCTATGGGTGGGTTGGTCACTCAAGTCTATTCAAACGACAATTCGATTAAGGAGCTCAATCTAGCTCTAGGTATCATTTAAGCGCTTTTAATCTTAGAGCTCGATTGAGTTTTTTCTTAACCCAACCAAACCATCAATAGAGGGTTTGGCTTTGTTTCCAAAATGGATCGATCGAGTGCTAATATAAGATCTCTCGATCAAGCATGCAAAAAACTCCATTCCATCCACCTGCCTTGCTAAGAATTGTTACCCATCTCTATGATTCACACTAATACCATTACGTACATTAATTGCAACTTTAAGTCCCTAACCTCAATTTACACAATAACATTATCACTATGTTCCTTATCCACATGCCTAAGGCTCTATAATAACATTTTCACAATGTTCCTAATCCCCTTTTATCAATGGTACAATCCAGGATTTTAAAAGCCATTTTTATAATAACATTTACATAGTATTTATGTTTACTCTCCACTCTTGATGAAACTTAACTAATTACATAAGAGAATCAAATTAATACCTTATTAAATAAATACCTAACATAATATCCATTAAGAAAAAGCTTATTAGTCTAGCTTTCATAGATTTCTTAAGTTCTATTTAATACCAAACGTTGTCAACCATGTAACTCTTTGTAAGCATCCTCATGCAACGTTGTCAACCTCTCAATTTATATAAGTGAATCTCCCTATGTAACATCTCCAAGAGTTGGTTACAACTATTGATTCTCACTTCTCTTCAATAGAAGAATTGACTCACCTTCCACAAGTCATCTGGTACCAATATCCAAATTGATAAATAATTGGTATGATGGTTACTGCTGATGTGGCATACATGTAATTATTTAAATCTCATCATTACTTGTTCGCTTGGTCATTCAATCAAATTTCATTTTGACATCTTCATATAAATATTTAAGATCATTGAATTATGTAGTATTTATAAGTCACATGCTAGTTGGCCAACCATCCCACTCAACTTAGTCCTAAGTACTAGTCAACCATATTTTATCAGCATATGATAAATAAACATGATTTAAATCTATTAATAGTTTGTCTTAGTTGGAATTATTTCTATTCATTGTACCACAACCCAAAGTGAATGATACACCTAATTGTTGATATCAAGATACACGTTTTTTAGGTGAAAAATATACATCAAATTTCAATTTCAATTTCCATTCACTCATCCTCACATTTTAAATAAATCTTTTCATAAATAGTTACAAGAAAACTAAATCTTTGTGTATTAGTTAGTCTTGCCTTGATTTGATCTACAAGAGAGACATATATTCACAACAAAATTACTACATATGGATTAAGAATAACAAAATCAATTCATGAATGAATGCAAGTTTTTCCTATTTGTATGATTTATAGTTGGCACGAGATGATTCTCATAGAGAATATATTGATTATGTATTATTAAGTTAATAATGCAACAATAAGTTAGATATTAGTTTTATGATAATTGCAAATTAATTATAATTGGGTAAATTGCAAGTATTTGTAGTATTTGTGTTATAGTTTACATCATGAAATAGTTGGCACTTAGAGAATTATATTTGGGTAAATAACTATTTTACTTCATAATTAATTAATTAACCCAAATTTTGAATATTTATAGGATTTATGTGTTAGCTTTTACAACATGATTCCAAATCGAAATAGTTGGTGGGTGGACAATACTAATGGAGGAAAACCTTTCCTCAAATTTAAGACCCTAAAATGGGTTTGCACCTGAAGAGATTTGATCTCTCTTAACCAGGGTTGAAATTTGATGTCGTCCTACCTTACACGTCAAGAAATTTTTATATCTTAATTTTACCTGTCATAATAATACTTTTTTTAAATAACATGTATAATGTAACATCCCTCATTTACCCCTATTTTTGTGTAATTGAAAAACATAACTATATACTCGTTTCTGGTGAGGAGCTCAAGGCCAATGCCCCACCAGTAAACCTTGTAGTATTTTTAATTATTTCCTAAATTGGTGATGTTAAACTTAGGAGACTGAGGACATGATGCAAAAACTTGACGACAAGGCACGAATCCAGTAGGGGGAGAGGTGAAATGGTTAGGAATCCATGGGTTGATGACGGGCACCATCTTGGTGCCATGAGAAGTTGAAGAAAAGTGATCTAGGATGTTCACTTGATAACCTTAAGATTTAAGTGTCATCTTAGGTTATGATAATCCCAAGTTAACTTTTAGTCCTAAGTAAGATTGTTGAAAGAGTTATTATTCGTCATAGGGTAATAACGAGCTCCTACAAACTTATCTATTAGCATAAATGCTCATTTAATTTAATGACCTTGAGTAAAACAAATTATTAATAGATGATCCTATGTAAGATAAAGGATTCTCCTCGATAATATTATTATTTTAACTCCAACAAAGATAAAAGTAGGAGATGAAAGGAAGTTATTATATTATCCATTATTCTCCTTAAAAAGAAAAAGATAATCTTATGAAAAGATTATTAGTTTAAATTATTATAATATATATATATATATAACAAAGCACTATAAAAAGGGTTATTATTGTGTCCTTTTTAGAATGGATGTCTCCCTCTATTGTGTCCTTTTTGGAATGGGTGTCTCCGCTCGTGTTTGTGTCACGAGCGGAGGTTGTGGCACAAACACTAAAGGTGAGCTTCTGCCATTATGGATGGTTCTCTTTTTCTCTTCATCGTTTAATATCATTTTGGAGCAGGTGGCTGGGGATTCGGTGGCCATCATGAATTGGGCTATCAATATAACCATTATCAATTTTCTCGCCCTTAACTCTTGGATGGATTGTACCCGACGTCTCTTGGTCAGTTGCTCTTCGACTGAGATTGTACATATTTACCAGGAGCATAATTTGGTTGCAGATGATCTCTCTCGACATGGTCTTATGGCATTTGAGGGTCGCATCTTTTTTGAGATTTTTTCCGGTTCAGCCATGCCTACCTCCGGTTACTGGCTGCTATTTCCACTCTAGTTTTCTCATTGTTGGGAATGTCATTTTTGTTGATTATGTGTACTGGTCGGATTATACATGCATTTCTCCTTTGTTTTTTCCACCGTGATCGTGGTGGTTACTTTTTTACAGTGTGGTTATCTATTCCTTTTCTTCTCTTTTATTTTCCGAGTTTTGGTTTTATCCATAGTCTTGTTAGCTTCAGGAGGATTGGTATATCCTAGTCTATTCCATTGTAATGGTTGATTTGCTCGGTAGAGTTGTGTTTTCTATTTCTTCCTTGTCTTTTCGGGGGTGGTTTGGCCACTGTTTTTTGGCATATTCCCAGGCATGTCTGCTGCTGTATTATCAGGCCTTCATGATCTGTAACGGATAGTATTGTTTATACTTTTTATAAAGTATAGTATTTTTCTTATGAAAAAATAAAGAAGAGAATAATACCATTTTAATATTTAAACCTTTTAAAAATTATAATTACGTATTTAAAGTAAAAAAGGAAGATGTATTGAAACTATAATATACATATATATAGTTTCTAAAAATGTTATGTAAAGAAGAAACCATTATGAACTTGGCAATAGGTGACTCGAAAGATTTGTGAAGATTATTTGTTAAACACGTGAATGAGGAATCGTTTCATAATAAGACGAGATTAAAGTAATTGTTGAGAGAAAGAAGGGTGCCATCTCCTTAAAAGAGAGTCGAGCCTCATCTTTAAGGAGAAAGTTAAGCATTGAGTTGCAAGCATTAAATGCGGTAGCTCAGTGTTTAGGGTCCGTTGGATCTAGAGATTCTCCAGATCCAATAAACTCTAAGCATTGAGTCATCACATTTAATGCTCTACAACTAGATGCTTAGCTTTCTCCCACCTTTAAGAAGACGGTAGACCTAATATCAATGCACCATCTTCCTCCCTTTTCTAGTGTTGTTCCCTAGTTGCAGTGGAGCGCCAACTATCAGTGTCCACTTGTCTTCTTGCTAGAAGACCATCATCGACTCCAAATCTCCTTTGAGGGACAATTGTAACCTAGGATAGGATGCTTATCTCTTAGGGCGGATTTCCCAATTGTCACATACATCGATGTACATGCTTTACGGTGGGATCGTTGGGTTCCTTGTTGAATATACATTACACTTTGTATTCAGTATATAATTTTGGTACGCAATCTCAGCCCGATCGATGTATGTATATATATTATACTTCCCTGCATATGGTATCCAATCTCAGTTTCGGATCGTTGTACACATCTACTATACTACCTCCACATTTGCTAGACTCAGTATAAAGTATGTGATTTTGCATTTTAATAGAGTTGTCATTTTTCATATATATATATATATATATATATATATATATATATATATATATATATTTACATAAATATATATATATATATATATTTACATAAACATAGGCGACCAATCCAACGTTTGGCCTATACAAATCCTATAATTATTATGAAAGAATGCAATATAGTTGGCGATCCTCTCTATGACCAACCCACTCATTTACTAAGATTTCTCTGTAAATATGTCACATATTTGTTTGATAAAGATGTGGATCGCTTTAGTAATTAGTCCTTAGACCTTCATTTTGTATATCACAATGGAATTGGATCTGAGATTGACTTTGGATGTTTATATATTTAACAAAAGGGTTGACATATGCAAATAATGTCATATATTATTATGTAGAGGATATAGAGTTTTCTTGATCTTTGTAACGAGAGTGGAGTCCTAACTATATTTGTTGGATTAATTGGTGGTGGTTGTTTTGATATAAACTACCCTATCGAATAAATTATTCCCTTATTATGGTTAAAACTTATGATCCCCGAAGGTGTAGCCGTGGGTGTGAGTTGTCTTTCAAGTGGTGTAGCCGTGGGTGTGAGTTGTCTTTCAAGTGGTGTTGTGATTTATTTTTTTAAACATAAGATTATTTTTTATTTCCTCACCCTAGTGGATTCGTTGCCGGTTTGGGGGTTGTCTTTGGCGGAAAAAAAACATACGTCGGAGAGAGAATCTATGGTTGGGTGGAAAGTTGTAATAAAATCTTCAATCAACCAAGTCACTCCATTCTATGTATCCAGATAAGTATTATGTGATTTCTTTCTTAATAAGATTTACCAAGTTCAATAAAGATTGGTTGTTGTTGGTATCTTTGTAATTTTATAAATAAGTCATTTACTTATGTATAGTTGTTAAAATATAAATTTAGTAGTTGTTATTTCAACATTATGGAGAAATGAATAATTTTATAAAATTTTTGTTGACTATTCAGAAGAATCTTGAGGTATGGCTAGAATTACATAATCAATACATAGGGGCTCAACAATCATTCCTCCCAACCCCCCTAGCTACATCCAATGGAAAACATCATAGACATTATTTAGCATATATTCCATTCATAATGGAAGGGTAACAATCATTCCTCCCAACCCCTAGCTACATCGAATGGAAAACACCATAAACATTATTTAGCATATATTCCATTCATATAGGATTGTAATGTTACTCTAAAAATGTGTCATGGTTGGGATTCAATATGTCTAATGGGCACATAAAAAATTATTATGTAATTGTGGAAACTGAACTTAATGGCATAAAAGAGCACATGTATATAGTCATGGTGATTAACCCCTTTTTAGAAGTATTTGATAAGTATGTTGTTAGTAAATAATTTAGAGAAGTATTGTATGAGTATATTCTTATTAAAAGTTTTACAAATTCATTATTATGTATGGAAATTTTATAAGTGGAATTATGTTGAGTAATAAATGCAGAGTTAATATTTTCTTGTTTGAAGATATTTTCATTTATTATCATGCTTTTAAAGTAGGTTAAGCAAACCTATTAAATGTCAAGCAAGATGGAGAATATGAATACAGTATTAAACAATACTATGAATCCTTATAGTCATATAATATGCTTATGGCTTGAATATATGTTGCATGAGTATATGTAATAAAAAATATGATAGGTTTAATTTGCATCGAAGGGTTATGATGTTAAATTAATCAAGTGGTTCTTGATGTGTTACATAATTATTAATTGGACGAAAAATTAAAAAAAAAAAAACCTCATCTAAATAATCAATAAGGATTAAGGGTACATCACATATAATAACTATATGAAACATTGAATTCTCATATCTTGCTTCATATAATACAAAAATAAAAAGTTCAAAAATATAATAAAAAAAAGCATAATAAACATAATGATTAAACCAATCACCCATAATGACAAAGAAGGTTTATCTTGTAAACCTTTAAATAGGCTTCTGCACAAGTAATACAACAGGCCATTACCATGGGCCACCAAATACCATGGACCCCAAAAAACCATGATAGACGAGACCAAGACAAAAGTCAAAATTTTCATATTAGAAATAGCAATATAAAGAGAAAATATATGTGTGCTATCTATTACTATTTCTAATTAGTTATTAGTAATTAAATTTATTATTACATTTAATTATTAAATTAATCATTATTATTACTAATTAGTAACTACTATTATTAATATACACATTTAATTACTAATTACTAGTTAGAATTATATAGAGAGAGAGAGGGTTGGGATATAGATATTAATGAAGTGTAAAAATAAAAATGCACTTTAAAATGATGGGTGAAATTAAAATTTACACTTCATTAATGAGTTTAATTTTATGAAGTGGTAGTATTTTGACATGTAAAATGGCAACTGAAGTATATTTACATAAGCTCTCAACACTTATAGAGCTAGAATTAAGATAAATCTATGCATTAATTGCAAACACTCATTCATCAAACCTTTCATTCAAACAAATATATTTTAAAATAATTTCTTAAGATAAATAACTCTATTGTTGAGTGCATTTACTGTTTAACTATACAATGGAACTATGCCCCTAGAGTTTTAGTCCATTTTAAAACTACCCATATCATCAAAATGCCAAAAAAATAACCAAAAGAGGTAGAAGCCAAAATGAAATTTAATAATGTAATTACTTTTAAAACCCTTACATTTCAACTTTAATTTTGCTCCTAAATTATTCAAGTGCAGGTTTCATTTGGTGTTCATCCCTACGTTCAATTCAATGCGTAGGTATGCACGAGGGCTCGCGCGAGGAGGGTTTTATTCAAATTCATCTCTCAAGGAACCACAATGTTCACCAACATGTATTAAAAAAATGGATATTTTCATTAGTCAAAATGGTTATCTAGGAAAAACGACATTAAATTTTAATTCCAGTCTACTTTAACATTTACACACTTTTAAATTTTATTACATTTACACACTTCTGCACTAATCCTCTATAAACAAATGTATATGCATCAAGATTTGAAATCGATTGAAGGTTGAAAATTTAAACTTAAAAATAGATGCATATGGATTAAGCATTGAAAATTAAACAATTTATTTTTTAATTTTAAAAAATAACTTCATATAAATATAAAATATATAAATAATAAAATATAAATATAAAATATATAAATAATAAAATGTTATAAACATTAAATGTTTATTGCACGAAGTGGAACGACGTGTTTTACAAATAAAACGTAAAAATGTACCGTTACATCTAATAAAACGTAAAAGGTGATTGCGCGTAAAAATAAGTAATATGAAGTAAGTAAAATAAAGTAAGGTAAAAAGAAGTAAAGTAAAAAGAAGCATTTAAAAAAAATCCACTTTGGTCCAAAAATAAAATATTATGAAAAGTAATTAAAAAATAGATGTTCGTTTATAAAATAAAAACTTAAAACTTAATTTTTTAAAACGGGAGATTAAATTTCTTGAGTTTAAATTTAAAAAAAGAAATACACCTCAAGAGATTGGATCTCTCTCGTGCTTGATAAATACGGGTTTAAGATGGATCTATGCTGGTGGTAGAAAATATAAACACAAAATATTATGGGTAAAAGATACAAATTCTATGAATATCAATTTATGTTAGATTAAAATAATTCACAATTTTAAAATAATATTAAATTTTTATTATAAATTACTTTCAACATATTTCAAATTTAAAACATAATATAGAATGAAAATAGAGTTTAATATGTGAAAATGGAGTTTAATAAGCAAGTATAAATTTATGAACTCATTATATTTTTTCAATGTTATAGTAATGTGATTTGACCATATTGAGAGTTTTTCTAAAGAAATTGACTTTTGTCAAAGTTTCTATAAGGAAATTGACTTTTGACAAACTTCTTATGTGTGGGAGTAGTTATCTTTTTTTTATTTTTTTCTTTTTTTTTTCTTTTTTTTTCGGTGAAAAAAAGCATACTATTGTTATTCAAAAAGCTGAATCAAATAGTACATATTAGTCTCCAGCATGAGCAGGATCCACGAACAACTCAGGATTTACAGACTAAATCCCTAAAAGATACTAAACCATCAAATGATGGCCTTCAAACCAAAAGTACCAACTAGCCTCTAATAGAGTTCACATAGGAATTAACAAAATACAGACATGTCAAGAGTCCCTAAGATCATAGCACAGAGCAGTAGAAGAGTCAAAGCATAAGGTTATATGATCCCGCATTAATCACCGAATGATCCCAGCATTCCTCCCAAAGCACAAAATCCTCAACCCCATCCAGTGCCATCTTAGACTGCCGATCTGCTAACTCATTGTGTTCTCTGAAGATATGTTCCAGTGAAAAGGAGGAGAAAGACCAGAGTTCATCTTTAATCCTTCTGCACCAGCCGTCAAGTTCCAAAACATTAATGTCGAAATCTCCCCGAGCCCATTTTATGGTGACACGTGAGTCTCCATAGATTTTGATCCTTGGAATCCCAAAGATATGTGCTACCTTGACAACACACCATAACGCCAGCAGCTCTGCCTTCATATTCGAACCTCTTCCACATTTAAGACAGAGTAAAAACTAATGATGTTGATTAATAATAATCACCCCTCCCGCACTGCAATTACCAAGTCTGGCAGCCCCATCAAAAAATAAGATAGGATCAAACAAATTAAACTGGAAGACACCAATACTCCTTTGTACAGAGGCGACATCCTGGGATTGATATTGCAAAAACAGTGAGAGTGTGGCCCTGTAGGTTCCAAAAATGTGAGGATGCAAATCGTCAAAGGTGGCTCTGTTTCTCATAGACCACACCGCCCAACACATGAAGATCGGCAATGTGGCATAAGACATACAATTTTGCATCCAGTCTTTCAGGCATACGTCAAGAGTGTAACCCTTCCAATCATAAATAATACCGAAAACACGATAGAGCTTTTCCATAATTGAAACTGTAAAAGGACATTTAATAAAAAGATGCAAGCCAGTTTCCAAATGTGTCTTACATAAAATGCAACGATTGGGCCCGGCCCAACCCAACAATAATAAGTTATCCCAAGTCTTTAAACGGTTCATCAGGAGGAGCCAACAAAAATTTTTTAATTTCAAAGGCAAATTCCACTGCCAGACCTTCAAATACCACCAATGGTTGGGGAAAATACAACGCCTACGTATCATACAATCATATGCATTCTGTGCCGTAATAGAACCTGTAGCCTTGTTACTTGCCCAAACAACAGCATCTTCCACAGCCGAGATCTGAATACCCGCTGCATTCAAATCTTGAGTATATGAATCCCATTCATCCTGCAGAGGTGGAGCTAAGTTAAGGTCCAAGGCATTGAGCCAATATCCATTCCAGTCATTTTTGACAATGCTGTTGAGGGTAATCAACCCAGCAGCTCGCAAAGATGCAGTAAGACCTTCCGAGAATGAATAGTCTCCTTTTAAGCCAAGTATCGGGTCCACCCCAATAGCGACCTCAGTACCCGAGCCCTCTTTCCAACAGAGCTTATATGCCAACCAGCAATATACCTTCATGAGTCCTCTCCATATAGGGGAGACACCCCTCACCTTTTTGCATGGTTGTCGAAGCCACTGAGAAATTTTAATCTTGATATATTTCTGATGTATAACAGTAGACCACAGAGAACCTCCAAAGATGGCTCGCCATAGGCTTTTTAATTTCAAAGCATCATTAAAGATCGAAATATCCTTCAATCCCCAGCCACCAGATTTGAAAGGCAGTGAGAGTCTCTCCCAACCCACCATAGTCAAAGCAGACCACTTGAGGCCACCGATCCAAAGAAAATTGAAAATAAGCCTTCTCAAGGAGTTAATCACCAATCTAGGAACAGTGAGAAGCGAGAACCAGTAGACAGGCATACCCACCAGAACAGATTTGGCTAGAGTTAACTTGCCACCAATGGAGAGAAGTCGGTAAGTCCAATGTGAAATGTGGGATTCAAAGCGCTTAACCAACCAATCCCAATCCTTAACCAGGTACCCGTTAGATTTCAAAAGAAAACCCAAGTAAGAGAATCCATCAATAATCTTATTGCAGTTGTAAGGGACAACAGACTGAATTTCCGATAACCTGACATCATCCACCATAAATTGATAAAGGTTGGACTTCCGCAAGCTCACTCTCATACCTGAGGCTTTGCAAAAGAGCTCAATAATATTCTGGAGTACTATCCACTCATCAAACGATGCAATGCCGGCAATGAGTACATCGTCAACAAAGAGGACATGTGATAAAAAGAATTCCGTGGTAATTTTAATGCATTTGAACTTACCCTGCTCTCTGGCTTGTCGAATTAACCTGCTTAATCCATCCATTACAAGGATGAATAACATAGGAGACATCGAACATCCTTGACGGATCACCCTCGAGCAGCTAAATAAGGACGTAGGAGAGCCATTGATGAGAACAGAAATATTCATAGTATTAACACACGCCATGATCCATCTAATAGCCAAAGCTAGCACCCCAATTTGTATAAGCAGGATCCTTAGAAAATCCCAATTCACATGATCAAAGGCCTTTTCAAGATCCAATTTAAGCAGGATGGTACTATGTTTTTTTCATTTAATAGAATGCATCAATTCTTGAACAATACCAACAACATCATGTATCTGCCTATTCTGAAGGAAACCGAACTGTTCAGGTGAGATAAATTGCGAAAAGACTGGCTTTAACCGGGTAGCAATGATCTTGGACACAATTTTATATGCCAGATTACACAATGCAATAGGTCTGAAATCAGCAAAGGTTGCCGGATCATTCACCTTTGAAATAAGGGTTAAGAAAGTAGAGTTTAAAGCTCCAGAAAGATACCCATGGCATCTAGTCTACTCAACCATATTGATAAGATCTTCTCCCATGATATCCAGAAAATGTAAAAATAGTTCCACCGTCCAGCTGTCCGGGCCTGGACTTTTCTCCTTGGTGAATAATTTAAGTATACATTCCACCTCAGCCAGTGTAACAACTGAACATAACTTATCAACATCAGCTTGGTCAAAGAATCGAGGAAAGAGCCGAGCAACTTGTAATTGAGAGATCAGATCACATTTTTTATCATCAGAATAGATATGTGAGAAATGCTTATGAGCTAGTGCCTGAAACTCCCCAGTACCAGCAAAGACAACCCCATCATCATTAGCTAGCTTCCAAAGAGAGTTATTATTCCTTCTAGCAGAGGCATACTTATGAAAAAATCTAGAATTTTTATCACCCACCTTCACCCATAGAGCCCTGCTTTTTAACCTCCATTCCTTCTCCTCCATCAGGTAAATCCTGTCCTTCTCGGCTTCTTAACTTTTTAACCGATCCAGATCCGAGCCCATGAGTGGACTCTCGATATTTAGAAGATAGAGCTGTTGCAATTGGGATTCCACCTCGGCCAGCAACTTCTTATCCAATCGTTTTTTCCAATGTATCCAATGTGAAACCTCACCCTTCAAGACTTTTAGTTTGAAACAAAAAAGATCTACAGGATTCAGATCCGTATTAGAGCCAACTCTAGTCCACACATCCCTGACCAAACGATCAAAATCCTCATTAGATAGCTAGGAGCTATCAAACTTAAATGGGAAATGAGAAGACAGAAAATCCTCTCCAATTGTAAGAATATCGGCCAATGGTCTGATACTTTATTTCTGCCTACCCAGGACCGATACCGACTGCAATTCTCCAACAATGCAACATTAACAAGAAATTTATCCAACCGCTTATGTATGCCTTCATCCCCAGCTCGGCCGTTTGACCAGGTAGGGACACGTTTCCCTGTACACACGTCAATAAGATCGTTGTTAATGAGAAATTCCGAAAAGAAATGTGCCAAATCATCCAATCTCGCCTTGGTTCCCCAAACTTCCTGAGCTAGTCTGGTAAAATTGAGATCCCCCGCTAAAATGAAGTTACTTCTATCCATGATACCCGAGGACTGCAGTCCCAACCAAAAAACTTCCCGGTTTTTATAAGTGGCGTAACAGTTCAGCAAAGAAAAATGCAGGTCTGAAGCCTTGCAGTAACCTTCCAACAATATACCCCAAGAGGTCCGAAAAGGGCAGAGACAATAGACCCTAGGATCCCAGGCCACTGCCAAACCCCCTGCCAGACCGTTGGAGCTAACAGCGGAGATCTCCCGACCAGGGACCACCCCAGCCAGTTTGGAGATGGCGACGAAATCTTCACACATGGTTTCTTGGAGTAGTATAATGCGAGGTTGGGAAGTAGAAATTAGATTGGACAGGGCCCTTCCCCTGGCAGCCCTCCCCAACCCTCAAATGTTAAGAGAACAGATGGACATTAGGGAACGATGTCGCGGGGGATAATTGCTCCAAGGTCCCCAACAGTAACTGACAAATCCTCCAAACCCTTCCCAACTTCCCCAAAACCAATAGCAGTATTCTGGGGGGAGTAGTTATCTACCTCACTTTCATAGCAAAGTTTAAGTTTTTTACTCCTAAAACACAATTTGAGTTGGTTTTTTGTTTTTAATAAAAATATATTATTTTTAATTTTTTAAAGTTAAATTATTCAATGACACACTAAAGTGTGTTTATAAGAAAAAAAATACATATTTTGTATTGTTAGGCCTACTATTACCTTATGATAATTATTATTACTTAAAATAACTAGATAATATTGTAAATATTTAGTAACCATTTAAAATAACTTGATACGGTTAGAGATGGCGGGTTGTTAAACAGAGGCTAAACATTAAACTAATTAATATAAACATAAAACAAATGCTATTTAATAAATCTATCCATTTTTTTAACAACCTTTAAATCTTAATCAAGATGCATTTGAATATAACAAGATAAAACGACCATGAAATAAATTTTCACTGTGCACTTGTTACATTAAAGTTAATCTTGTTAATCCACTTAAAAAAATATAATATCTAAACCCCTATCCTTAATTAAATAATATTGTAAATATTTAATAACCACTTTAAACACTTAAACAACTGGATAAGGTTGTAAATATTTAATGCTTACGGGAAAAAGTTGGGACAGACCTGACGTCATGGGAATGCAGGGTGGACAGCTACGAGGCAGAGGCTTTCAAGGCTGGTAAGCCAAGGATCGATAATTCTTTCTGCATGCCAATCGAAATGAGAGGCCCTGGCACTCAAGAAAGCTGTGCAGTGGCTGCCAGGGCAGAGCCAGATTTGGAGGATGCAGACACGAGCATGCTATGCAGTGTTGAATGAAATCGGGCCAGTAAAAGTTACGCAGTGCAGGACCAAATTGGGGGTAGAGCTTTTAACAGCTACAGAGCAGATACAGACGGTACAATCACGAAACACATATAGAAGGGCAGCCAGGAAAACACAGAGAGCACAGGTACTGAAGAACAGAAGGCAGCGCCATGCATAGTACTCCCGTCTCAGAAAATTTACACGATATATATACTTTTATATCCTTATAGCTAGGGTCATTTAGCCCTTCAATATCCTTATGGTCTTATTTAGCTCGAAAAGGAATATGAAAATATGGATGTAGATGAAATTTATTTGTAGCGGTTATTATAAATACTTTGTTGATCGTTGAATCTCAAGGCAGTAATAAATGTTATTGTAATTGTAAATATTTTGTTAATCATGGGATCTCAAGTTGTATTCTTTAAATTTCAAACTTAACTTGAGATTTAACGATCATTACACCTACTACACTTACTGCAGCATTCAATGCTGTGCAGTGAGGTGCTATAAATTAAATTACAACAGTGATTGCTATATACTACATGCTTGCCTAAAAAACGAACTAAAAAACGAAGTTAATGCACATGTCTTTCATTTATTGCAATTATTATTATTCACCTTAAGGCTACACATTTCCTACAAATTTATTGCCTTCAATCTGTCGGCTGTTTGGGCTGGATAAAACACAATTCCAACGTACTAGTTCTATTTTGTCTAGCACCATGGATATATTATGGGGCATTGGGGAGTTTGAGTGTCTATCACCAAATCAAATAATGAAGAATCATTTACCAAATAGAATAAGCGGAGATGCAACGCTGCAAGTTCATGCCATAAGCTGCTAGAGTCTGTGAGTTACATAAGTTTTATGAACATGATCGATCAGTTTTGTGTACCATGTGCTATTAGGTTTTCTAAGAAGGAATGGAAAAGTAGGTCTATTAGTGATGAACACCAAAAGTTTCTGAAGTTTCAAAGCTATTTGTGCTCACGGTGCACATCCAGGTTCAGAACAATAACTAATTGACTGAGTTGAACCAACCGAATCATAGTTAATTTTTCCTACTTTTTAGACGATTAAAAGCAAGACCAATCCATCACGCCCACTGGAGTAAAAGGACCTTCTTTGTTCTACAGAAATAGTGGAAGGGTTAATTGGCTTGGTAGTAGATAGTCAACACATTCAAATCCAAACATATAGCAGATTGATACTGTGCTTCAGTACATTCAATTCAAAACATGATAGATGTAAGTATAAGTTTTGTAGGTTTGAACTTAATCAATACAAGTGTAAATGCATGTCATTTGGAGTAGGATTTGACAAAAGCCTTCTTGTTAGTGTTGGCTCTTAGTGGTGACCACTAGTGAGTTGTGTAAGTTGGTCAGCCTAATTTATTATACACATAAATCTATGTATTTTTCTATTTGTGTCTAATATATATGTAGTTGAACTTCTAACATCAATATTATTTTATAAAGGAAGTGTACTAGGTATGTTATAAATTATATGTATTAATATAAATTATATATATTAAGAGGACTTATTTGTGAATAATGTTTATATCCATGGTTTATGCTCTGCTGCAATGTTGGTATTTTAATTTTTTGTGGTTTTTTTTTGTTTTTTGTTTTTTGTTTTTTTTTTAATGTTTGGTGGTTCTAGAAATTAATAGAAAGGACTCTTGAATGTCTTGTAATATACAACCATTATTAATGTTTCATACTTAAGGAAAACAATCATTATTATTAGTTCTTTGTTTCCTAGTGGTTCATGAAATTAAGAGGAATAACTTGCAAAATTTAGTGTAATTTTCAAATAGACTCTTTGGGTATTTTATAGTGTCTTTAATTGTTTGGATGTAGTAGTAAGGAATACATTCTTCAAGGCCATAAGTGGGTGGGTTTTTATGAAATCTAAACATAAAATTTAAGTTGTAAACATTGCCGAATAAATTAGATATTTTTGAGCTATATGAGTACTATTTTATGTAGGGTTTGATGGTTAAATCTCTACCACTGGGTCTCTATGTATGTGTAAACATTTTCCATGCAAACTCTTTGGAAACCAAATCAGGAAAATAGACTCCACAATTAATAATTCTTATCATTGATTTAAGACCACTTCTTAGGAATTTAAGACAAACCAAATCCATGCATAGAGGAAAATGGTGTGCTTTCTACATTCAACCAAAACCTTGGTTCATTTGTTAGTGAGAGGCTCTTCCAGCTCCAAAAAGAAAGTACATCTATATTTGTGACAATGTGAAGTCCTCGGTCCTTAGGTATGGATTTATGATAGGATTCCACTGATCAATCATGGATTGAAGTTAAAAACTATAACAAATTGCCAATTAAAACAAGCCAAATGACTCTTTGTCTATGTTGAGATAAGTAATCGATATATTTATATGAAAAGGTTTGTATGTTCCTCCATCACTATGGTATATGAAATCTCTGATCCAAACATTTATCTCCATGACTCTAAATTTTGTTTATGTGGTTTTTATTCAACGTCCCGCCAAAATATGTTGATGGATTCATCAACTCCTAATGGCTAGCCTTTTTTTTAATGTAATTTAGATAAGTTATATTGTGTGTTTCCTTTTAGAGCCAAGCTACTCGCCATAGTAGTTCATCCTTAGATGATCCCAAAACCAATTTAGTTGTAAATCTTCCAATTTAATTTGGCATGCTAATTATAATTGAACATATAATTTATTTAAGAAAAAAATCATTTGAAGGTGTTAGAAGATATTGGGGTTCTTTTTGGGATGAGCAGCGTAATTATAAAATAGGGGTTAAACAATAACTATCCTCTCTTGCAGACTATTTCCATACAACTATATTGACAAGTTAGAGGAGTCATGAAGAAAAGCAATATCATAGTGGTAGGTTTAGTCATCACCTTGGATGGTGATATTGTCATTTTAGCGAGGTGTGCCTTTGAACTTGATAAGAAGCTTAAAATTCTCAAATATTTATATGCTAACTCTAGGATGTCCATAGATATAGATAAATCAAATGTAAGGATAATTAAATCAAAATAGATCGCCTACCCAAATTTTGTTTATGATAATAGTAACTTGGAAAAAATTCATTTGATACTCAAGATCACCACCCAATCCAGGATATCAATAGTCTAGAAGTGTTATCATAACTAAGATTAAGAGGAAAATGGAAAATGGTAAGGATATTGATGTTAGAAAAATAGGATCGCAGAGCAATAACAATAAACAGAAATGCAAATATAATCACACACACATTACAAGAGAGACACAGATATATCGTGGTTCACCCCAACTTGGGCTACGTCCACACTGAATTTGCCAGTCCTTATTATTATTACCGTCCAGCAAGGTGAAAGGATACAACCTGCAGCACAACCGCTGCACTTCCTCTTTACTGTCTCACAGTCTCTCTCCTGATCTTAGAGATCTTTACAATGCATAAAACCTAATACATTTTTCCCTAGCCGTATTACAATGTCTTTCTTTTATAGGGGAAAATAAAATGGGAAAAAATACCACGGGATACCCAAAACCATGGGCCCACAAAACAGCTGGCGAAAACAACCCCAAAAATTTTCTCGGGGGCGTTGCCCCCGAGCCCCCATTTCTCAAGGGCACTGCTCCCAAACCCCTAAAAATGCAAAATGGGTGTACAATCCTCTGGGATGCACGACTAAGACAATGTCATCTATGAGATTGGAAGATCTGGCTCCACAATCAACAATCTCCCACTTGGAGACTGATCACAGCAACTCCACTGCTGTTGCACTTGCTAGACTTGGACTTGGAAAATTTCTCCTCTTCACCTTCATGCTAGAAGGCCAACTGAAACCGAGCAATAACTTAGTTTCTCTCTGGTCACTACCTTTGTGAACATGTCTACAGGATTCTGGCTAGTATGTATCTTTTCTAGCTTCAACAGTTCATCTTCCAGAACAGAGCGTATGAAATGGTACTTGAGCTGTATATGTTTAATCCTGGAATGGAATGCTGAGTTCTTTGCAAGATGAATGGCACTCTGGCTGTCACTATACAACCTGCTATCCTTCTGCTTCTTACCCACTTCCTCCATAAACCTCTGCAACCAAATCATCTATTTACTAGCCTCTGTAATAACAACATACTCTGCTTCCATTGTTGAAAGTGCAACAACCTTCTGCAGTTTCGAAATCCAGCTTACTGTTGTTCCACCTACAGTAAACACATACCCTGTGGTGCTCCTCCTGCTATCCTTATCACCTGCCATATCTGCATCAACATATCCCTGTAGAATAGTGTCTGAACCTCCAAAACATAATGCCTAAGTAGTGGTACCTCTCAAATACTTGAGAATCCACTGTACTGCCCTCCAATGTTCTTTACCTGGATTGTTCATATATCTACTCACAACTCCCACTGCATGTGCAATATCTGGTCTTGTGCACACCATGGCATACATCAAGCTGCCAACTACTAATTGATAGGGAATCTTGGACATGTAATCTGTCTCTTCCTGTGTCTTGGAACACATTTTCTTACTTAGATTGAAATGGTTGGCCAAAGGTGTACTAACTGGTTTTGCATTCTGCAATCTGAACCTCTCCAGCACCTTTTGTATGTACTCACCCTGACACAATGTCAATTTGCGATTTTTCCTGTCTCTTGTTATTCTCATACCAAGGATTTGCTTTGCAACACCCAAATCCTTCATTGCAAATGAATTAGCTAGCTTCCTTTTGAGTACATTTATATCCTGCATGTTAGACCCTGCAACAAGCATGTAATCCACATACAATAACAAGATAATATATCTTTCATTGTCTAGCTTCTTGAAATAAACACAGTGGTCAGAACGACATCTACTATAACCTTGTTCTGTCATAAGCCTATCAAATTTTAAATACCACTGCCTTACAAGAGAGACACAGATAATCACACACACATTACAAGAGAGACACAGATATTTCATGGTTCACCCCAACTTGGGATACGTCCACACTGAATTTGCCAATCCTTATTATTATTACTGTCCAGCAAGGTGAAGGGATACAACCTGCAGCACAGCCGCTGCACTTCCTGTTCACTGTCTCACAGTCTCTCTCCTAATCTTAGAGATCTTTACAATGCATAAAACCTAATACATCTTGCCCTAGCCGTATTACAATGTTTTTCTTTTATAGGAGAAAATACAATGGGAAAAATATTACGGGATACCGAAAACCATGGGCCCGCAAAACAGCTAGCGAAAACAGCCCCAAAAATTTTCTCGAGGGTGCTGCCCCCACACACCCGTAACTTGGGGGTGTTGCCCCGAACCCCTAAAAATGTAGAATGGGTGTACAGTCCTCTGGGGTGCACGGCTAAGACAATGTCATCTATGAGACTGGAAGATCTGGCTCCACAACCAACAATTGAGAATAAGAGAAATATTAAGAATAAATTCATTGTAACTTCATAGTAAAATCAGAATTATTGTACACAACCTAAACTACTTTGCCACAAGGAATATATAAAATCTAAGATACTAAATATAAAAACTAAGAGATTAATAATGTAAAAGAGTAAAAAGGTTTTCTTTGAATGTGGTACCTTAGAAGACATTAAATCAAATTTTCAAAACATTTATTATGAAACATGTTAGGCTACCAGGAAAATGAAAGATAAGAAAAGACAAACAAAGACAAAAGGAAATAGGCGTAAATTGCATATTTTCATTAAGAATGATATACATATAAATACAGTGTCAAGTGACGTTTGGTTTCATCTTCCAAGCCATCTCATGGATCCTCGTGACTCTTAATATTTATTTAATATTGCCTAACCCAAATGATTAGGTTTCCAACATTTCTCCTCTTAATCTAAGTGGGTGTTTGTGAGCACAAGCATCTTTCTGAAAGAGAGTTGAAATGTAAGAAAAAAAAGCCATTGCTTGATAATTTATTGACAATTTGAATTTGCCAATTAAGATAGTATAAGTTGACATCATTTTCTAAATGGTGAAAATATAAGTGTTCTCTAAATTGGTGGTTTTAGGATGATCACAAATTGGTGGTTTTGACTGACCATAAACCAAAAAAGTTAATAGAAGATGACGCCTTGTACTAAATGGGTGGATTTTGGATGACCACAAACTCGATGGTTTTGTCATGGGGGCTTCACTCAATAAACCGCTATCATAGCACGTTCATTCGTGACATATGAAACAATACCCCTAATTTCACTAGATATTGGAAAATACCTTCCAAAATCATTTTTTTTTACCCCCTCCCAATATGTCTTCTCAATTTAAAAAACCCCTATTTTCACTAGATATTCTATGTATCAATTTTTGAATCATTAACATTTTTTATACCCCTTTATATTTCTACCTAGTATATTGATATGATACCCCTCTTATGACCCCACATGCATTCTACAATGCACCTTGCTTCTTTCGATGTATATTGTGGATGCACATTACTTCACCCACAATGCAATGACTCAACCACATATCATTATGATTTGCAACATCTAATGGTCTAATGAAGATATAGGAGATCACTTCTTATATGTCACTAGAGCCAATCCACATAGTACAACATTTAGATTGCATGTTGCAGTTCCCCAATCGCTAACTAAGCCTGTTGTGGGCTAGGTATCCAAGCCCCCAAGGCCTGTAACAAGCTCTAGGAGGCTAACTAAACCTCCCAAGGCCTGTAATAGGCACGAGTGGTTGGGTATTCAATCCCCCAAGGCCTATCGAGGGCCTATAACAGGCCCTAGAGGCTTAGAGCCTCCCAAGGCTATTGGTAATAACTGGTTGAGTGTTATTGGTAACAATTGGCTGTCAATGACCACTGTCTCTTGACTATGATCGACTGGAAACCCACTTCACCATGAAACCCCTGGCCTCAAGCATGCCTCAAGATGTGATTTCTCTGCGTACTGGTAAGCCCGAGCATTGCCTAAACCTGATTTCTCATCCGGCCGTGATCCCTCCATCTCCATTTGGCGGATATTTTTCAACCCGCCCATATAAAAAAGACCCCAAAGTATTTTTGTATTGTTACATTAAAAAAAAATAACCCTTTACTCCTTAATATATAAGCAATATAATTTTTAGGTTTTCATGAATATTTAATACCGCAATATGAATGAACGTAATATTATATTGTCTTCTAGTGAAGCCCCCGTGGTTTTGTCTGACCACAAACCAAAAAAGTTAGTGGAAGCTGACATCTTCTACTAAATAGGTGGTTTTGGATGACCAAAAACCAAGAGGTGGTTTTAGGATGACCACAAACCAATAGATGTTATGGGGCAAGGCTCTATTTTTGTCTTATGGATATAGCTCTAATGCTCACAATGGATATGGCTTGATAATTTTGGTTTCCCCCTTCTCAAGTACAAGGTGAGAAGCAGGAAAAATTTCTACTGCAAGCTATGTCAAAACTTAAGACTGAATTCTTTGATATGAATAATGTATCTTCTTGGTTGTTGATGACCATCGCCAAGAATTGGTACACCCCTAGTGAATATTTAGCCTTGCAGGTTTCTTTAGTTTTGAACATCTATTTGAAGAATAATTATGCTTCTCATAATGATGGCAGGGATGGAGATCAAAACATTGATCCTCCAAGTGGCCAATTCGGTGACAATGTTGGTGTTGACGCTGAACTGGAACATGTGGAGATGAATCTTCTTAAAGGAATCCATAACTTTGAAATTAGATTGGCTTGGCATAATCAAGAATATGAAAGGTCACTTCCTTATCATATCCAATACCTGTTATGTGTTTGTTATTATTGAGTTCTTCCCAAGTTCTAATGATGGGTTTGGAATGTTTATGTTGGACATGTTCATGATGGTCTTCATCTTCAGCATCTAATGTTGTTTCATTGAGTTGGTTATCTACTGACATCTAATAGGAATCAGAACTAAAAAACAGGTTTATTATCAACATGAACTAGTTCAGAACACTGATTCCTTCATTGTATTCCATCATGCTAGAGTTTTGATTGAGTATGGAGGAGTTCTACTTGTGATTTTGAATCTTGCAAACAAGTTAGAACCGATTGGATATTTTCTTTGATGATTGTTATTGTATTGTCAACTGCGGTTAGGATTAGAGTGTTTAGTAACTCTAATAACCTTTTAGTATAAGCCATTTGAAGCGAACTTGACTAAGAATTTAGGGGTCTCCTTGCAACTCCACCCTTTAACAGTAAGATTAAAGAATCCAACTCAGAAAAATGAACGATGTCAGTCTCTATTGAGAATGTACTTGATACAATACAAGTAAGCATACACAATGACTATGACTATGTGCAAGTTGCAATTTACGCTGTTGGGACACTCTGAAAATAGAAAGATAATCGTGAATGTTTTACCTCTGTAAGCCTCTAGACTTGAATGATATGATTTTTTTTATGATGCTAAAAATGGTGAAGAAGTTAATTTTCCAATTAAGCAAGTTGCTCTCACGGTGTCCACAACTAATGATCCTAATTCTCTTCCAATGTTTACATTCAGGGTGTGGGTACTTGGATTGCTTTCATGCATTGCACTCTTATTTCTAAATTAGTTATTTTGATACAAAAGAGAACCTCTTATTATCATTATGATCTTAGCGCAAATCATTATTCTACCAATAGGACATTTTATGATAGAAGCATAGTCCAACAGAAAGTACTGGCTATGATGGACCATATTTCAATTTCCCTAAATATGGGATCTTTCAATTTGAAAGAGCAGATACTCATTACTTATATTTTCACATGCTAGAGCCACAATAGTGACATCAATTCACATTATAAACATTGTGAAGATCAAGGAATCTTGGGGATCTTAATAGTCATCACATCTTAGATATTGGGAGTTGGATGGGCAAGCATATTCTAAAAGTATTTGGTAGAGCCAACTTCTATGTGGTGGCACATAAATGTTTTCTAAGACCCCTTATGTAGAACACTCCACAACAAGGACAAAAGACCCAAAGGAAGAGTAATGCACTGGATTCAATTTTTTAAAGTTTTGGGTGCTCACACAAATTTTATGGTCTCAAAAGTGGCAATGGAGATTACACAAACACACTCATGCATGAACATGTGGGCATTCACAAGAATGCACACATGTTCCTTTTTTTATAGGTTCAGTTCCTTCCAAACCAACACGTAGACTGCCACATATTTTTTCCAAGTAGGCATGCACAAGGACGCACATGTGCTTTAGAAACACACACATGTTAATAATGCATGCATGTTCCAAAACATGTACGCATTAATAACATGCGTGGATTATTTTTAATAGAAAAAAATTGCTTTAGTATTTTGGCCATAACATTCTATTTAGGTATCATTTTTTTAAGTTATTTAGCTCGCTAGAAAGGTCTTGAAGAGATATACATGATTATATCATTATTATTTTATTTTTATACAAAATATATTTCTTATTTTGAAAAATAATAGAAAATCAATGTTTAGGTACAGATCGATACCTAAAACCACTACATAGTCCTTCTAATGACGATATTTGGTGTTCAATGGTATTTGGGTGCTCTTATGAGATATTTTGAATGAGGGATAGGTTTTAGCAACATGACTATTGTAAGGGGTGGAAAAAGTTTAATTAGGCTCTCAATGAAGCTTTAGGACTCTTGTTCCATGAGCAGGGACTCAAACCATCACACAAGCCCTTTAAAGGGGAAGTTTGGCCTCTAAGATGAGTATGATTCCTCCTATAATGCGTTGGATAGTAAGGATGGGTTTCAAGGCCTTAAAAATGGGCATGGGAGTAAAATAAGACCCTCAAGCCCTATATGAAGTGTCTAGGAACCAAGGACCATAAACAAGGCCTCAAACCAAAATACATGCACTATATAGGAGATCATTATCCTTAAAGTGGGATATGGATAGCATTATGTGATTTTGTGCACTAGGGATGGGTCTTGGACCATGATTCGAGAATAAATTGAGGGGATTATATCCTAAGCTAAGATTCTTAAGGTAAAGGGAAATTATCAAGGTCATGAACCATAACATACACCCTTTAAAGTGGATCTTTGGCATAAAATTGGATATGGGCACAATCAAGAGTTTTTGAATAGTGGGATGGGTCTCGAGGCCTTTAATGGAGTTGTCGGATGAAATCAAAATCCTTCTGTAGGTGTCTTAGGGCCTTGGGAATGATGTTCTAAGGAAGAAGACCATGATTTTGGATCTAAAGAAACCATTAAGGAATCCATATTCATGAACAATGCATCAAAGCACCACACATGACTTCCTAGGAGTATCCATGGTGATATGTATTAAGGTCTTGTGGCCTTATGGCCTTAGACACGTTCAATGTAGAAATATTGAACCTCAATCCCTAAAGGAATTTTCTATCCATTTAGGGCTAAGTCGAAGGTTGCCTCCACCAAACACGCATGGCCTCGTAAGGGTATCATTGGCCTATGATTGAGGATGTCAGTTCCATTAGGTGGCTTTGAGTAATATGTAGGTGTGTTAGGGCCTTATGAATGATGTTCCGGGGAATAAGACCATATGTTTGGCCGTAAAGAAACCATTGAGGAATCCAAAGTTATGAACAATGCCTCAAAGCACCATGCATGACTTTGTAGGTGTATTTATGGAACTATGTACCTAGATATCATGGCCTTTGGGCCTTCGACATATTTAATGGACCATTTCTTTATCCCTAAAAATATTGTTGAGGCATCCAAAGCCCTGAAAATTTCCTTGAAGCACCACATATGACTTCATAGGGGTATCCATGGCACTATGTTTCTAGGGCTTATGTCCTTACGGAATCTAACATGGATGATGGAGGAGAACTGAACCTTGGGACATAAAGGAAGTCTCTATCCATCCATGGTTAAGACAGTTTCCTCCACCAACCATAGATGGCCTCCTAATGGTATCATTGAATTATGATTAAGGATGTCAGTTCCATTGGGTGGTTTTGATCAATATGTACATGTCTTAGGGACTTGGGAACGATGTTTTGTGGAATAATATCATGCCTTTTCCCTAAAGAAACCATTAAGGAATCTTAAGACATTGACAATGACTCAAATCACTATACATGATTTGGCAGTGGTATCCATGGTGCTACATATCCAAGTGTTCGGGGATTTGGATCCTTATACATGGTCAAGGAAGGAGACTTGAAATTCAATCGATAAATAAATATTTTATCCATCTAGGGATAAGAAGGTTTCCTCCACCAATTTCACATTGCCCCCTTGCAATATCATTGTCTTACGATTGAGGATGTTGGTGCCATTAGGTGGTTTTGAGCAGTATTTGCATGTCTTAGGGCCTTGGGAATGATTTTATGGGGAAGAAGACCATGTGTTTGGCCCTCAAGAAATCATTTAGGAATCCAAATCCATGAAGAATTCCCCAAAGCACGACACATGACTTTGTAGGGGTATCAACGACACTATGTATCTAGGTTTTGTAGCCTTAGGGCCTTAGACATGGTCAGTGGAGGAGACCTAAAGCTTGGGCCCTAATGGAATATTCTAGCCATCCGGGGCTAAGAATGTTTCCTCCACCAACCACACATGACCTCTTGAGGGTATCATTCACCAATGAATAAAGATGTTGGTGCCATTATGTTGTTTTAAGAAATCTGTAGGTGGCTCAATACCTTGGGAATGATTTTCCAAGGAAGAACACCATGCATTTGGACCTAAAGAAACCATTGAGGTATATAAATCCATGAACAATAGTCATGACACATGACTTCACAAGCATATCCATAGAACTATTTATAAAATATGGGGACTTATGGACTTAGACATGGTGAGTGGAGGAGACTTTAATCTTGTACCCTAAATAAATATTCTAACCATCAAGGGCTAAGGAGGTTGCCTCCACCAACCACACATGTAATCTTTATGTTATCATCGGCCTATTGATTTAGGATGTTGGTGATATTATGTAATATCCAAGCCAAGAATTGGCCAGAATACTAACTCCAAATTCCAAATTGTTCAGGATTTTTACTTGCAATTTTTAAACAATTTCTTATGGTGAGCAGGGTGTAAGTGAGGAGTACTGGTTCACTGATCAAGGATGGTAGGGATGAATTTTGATTATGTATTTTATATGGGACATGTGCAGCAGCAAGATAAGTCAGGTATATTCACCGAGTCTTATGCACAAGGTACTAGATCCTTTCACTTTTCAACAACAGACAATCTGTTGCCTACTTCGAGGCTTCCTGGGCTTCTAGCATATGCATACTAGACTGGGAGTTGGTTATGGATGGAATTAAGGTTTATATCAGTAAGTATAGTCCATAAAACATATGGGTTCAGGTCTCATATAATTCTGGGAGGCTACATATAAATTTGGAGGAAAACTAGTCAAGGGTGCTACTGAGGATTGCACAGGTAGGAGATTTCCAGGATTTTCCAAACAGGTTGTAATGCATCAAAAAACTAAGGAACAGAGCATGGGGGTATCTAATGATGTTATAAGGACCTCATATAATCATCATATCAATAAATTTCAGCATAGGGAAATCATACAGAAAGATGTGCCAAAACTAGCTAGAAAAATGTGCCTATGGAGCTAGTCTTTGCTTGTGAAGTGTAAAAACTCAGTAAATGATTATAAAACTATGTTATGCAATTTATATGACTCTGAAATGAATTATCAATTATCATAGGGTCTAATTTGAATCAATTAGGAAGAGCTTGCAAGTATATTACCTTCTTCATTCAAAACAACTCCCCAAAAGCTAGAATTATCTAGATTTAACTTCTGAAGGTGCCAATACCACAAATGTATAAAAATATCAACCATAAGTGTATTTAAGGCTTTGATATACTATTTAATGTACTTTTAGGTCGAAATATAAACTTTAGAATACATCTTGTAATATTTTATTGCATCTCATACTTCACTAGATCTCCAAAAACTAGAAACAGTGTTAGTCTTCACATTAACTGATCCATTACACAGTAATTTCTCTCAAATACCAGCTCTAAAGTAGTTAATGGATCTGATATAACATATTTATAAGCATCAGGTTGAATTTAGTGAAATATAGCAGAGTTTAGAGAAAATTATACATTCAATGCTCCCGAAGGCCTCCAAAAACTAGAATTTCCCCAATAGGGAGATAATGACTGGAGAATGCAAAGGACGAGCTGAATCTCTGTTATGGGTCTGATATGAGCTGCTACAGGTCAAACAACAGAGAATGGGGTGCTCATTGGGTCCTATAGGCTGTACTAGAATCCTCCTTCAGAAATGGAAGCCCTCTTCTCAAGAGATATTCCAATGCCTTCTTCACTAGCTCTTCTGGATGATGTTCACTCTCTGGAGGCTTGATAAACTTCAAGAATGGGATGATCTGGATATGATGAGAAGCAAATCAACACTATGGATCTGAATACTGAATACTGGAATCTGTGAAGCCTTGGGACACATCTCCCAAGAAAGTGTTGAGGCACATCACTCAACAAATGAGAAGCTCAGAGCTCTCAAGCAAAACACAAAATTGGTCAAATGATCAAAAGTTGTTAATGGGAGTTGGAAGAATTCTTTTATAGAATTCATGTTGACCTGTTGAGCAAGTTAATTGGTTTGGTGACCTATGAGAATGGGTCACCCATGAGTCGATATACTTGCTTACTTCTCTTCTTACACCTTTTCTCTCCTTTAGAAATTGTGCCCCTTTTGTCTCAAGATGTTTCCTTTCTTGTAAAACTTCCCTACTTTGTAATTTGAGTTCTCTTTTGGAAATTTCGACCTCCCTTAGATTTTTATGGTTTTTTCCCATTTCTTTCTTTTTGGTAACATCTTACACCTTCTCGCTTTTCATCCCTTGTTATTTTCTGATCTCCAAGTCCGATTTAGCAACATTGTCCTCAATGGGATTCCCTCTTGGCCCACTTGCACACATCATACACTTGCCAAAATATTAATAAATGAAGATAATTAATAAAATAAATTAATTCCTCACTCCAAAATCCAAAATCATTAATTATTTAATTAAATTAGAGGCCTAGCTCAAAATTTCCCAATTAATTAAATAATTCACCTTAGCACTTAGTGTGGGGGTTAATATCTTTAGGGGGCCCACCTTATCCATTTAATCACCCACATACACCCTTAGGCATATTCCATAATTTAATTTCCACATTCACCCATTAATTAATTAATTAATGCCTAGGTGACTTAGGCCAAAATCATCCCCATGGACCATAGCAAAATTTGGGGATATGACATATTAGGTAGTTTTGGGCAATGTGTACATGTGTCAAGGCCTTAGGAATGATGTTTTGATGAAGAATACCATGCCCTTGGCCCTAAAGAAATCATTGATGCATTCAAAACCATTAAATATATCTCAAAGCACCACACATGAATTTGTAGGGGGATCCATGGTGCCATGTACCCATGTCTTGGGAACATAGGGCCTTTTACATGTTCATGGGAAGAGACCTGAACCTTGGGTCCTAAAGTAATATTCTAGTGATCCAAGGCTAATAAGGTTGACTCCATCAACCACACATGGCCTCTTGAGGGTATCATTGGATTATGATTAAGTATGTTGATGCCATTAGGTGGTTTTGAGTAGTATGTACATGTCTTACGGCATTGAGAATGATGTTCCAAGGAATAAATACATGCCTTTGGCCCTAAAGAAATCATTGAAGCATTTATATCCATGAAAAATGCCTCAAATCACCATGCATGAATTTGTATGGGTATCCATGGCATTATAGATCTAGGATTTATGGGCTTAGGGCCTTAGACATGGTTAGTGGAGGAGATCTAAATATCATACCCTAAATGAATCTTCTAGCCATCTAAGTCTAAGAAGGTTTCCTCCACCAACCACACTTGGCCTACTGAGGGTATCACTTGCCTATGATTAAGTATTTTGGTGCCCTTAGGTATATTTGAGTAGTATGTAGGTATCTCAGGGCCTTGGGAATGACATTCCAGGGAATAAGACCATTCCTTTGGATCTAAAGAAACCATTGAGGCATCTATAACCATGAATAATTCCTTGAATAATGGCACATTTCTTCACAAGGGTATCCCTGGAACTATGTATCCAAGTTGAGGACTTGGGGCCTTGGGCATGGTTAGTGGAGCAGACTTGAACCTTGAGACCTAAAAGAATCTTGTACTCATTTAGGGATAAGGAGGTTTCCTTAACTAACCATACATGGCCTTATAAGGGTATCATTAGCCTATGATTGAGGATGTTGATCCCATTAAGTGGATTTGAGCAATATGTACGTCTTAGGGCCTTGGTAATGATATTATGTGGAAGAAGACCATGGATTTGGAACTTAAGAAATCATTGAGTCATATAGATCCATCATCAATGCCTCAAAGCATTACACATGATTTTGAAGGGGTATTCATGGTGCTATCTATATAAGTCTTGAATACTTGGGGCCTTGTACATGGTCAAGGGAGGAGACTTGAACCTCAAGCAATATATAAATATTCTAGCTATCTAGGGATAAGAAGGTTTCTTCCTCCAAGGACACATGGCCTATTGAGGGTATCACTAGCCTATAATTGAGGATGTCGGTTTCATTAATTGGTTTTGAGTTGGGGACTTAGACATGGTTAATGGAGGAGAGTTGAAGCTTAGGCCCTAAATGAATCTTCTAGACATCCAAGACTAGGATGGTTTCCTCCACCAACCACACATGGCCTCTTGAGAGTATCATTGGCCTATGATTGAGGATGTTAGTGCCATTGGGTGGTTTTGAGTAGAATGTATGGGTCTCGGGGCCTTGGGAACGATGTTCCAAGGAAGAATACCATGCCTTTGACCATAAATAAACTATTAACTAGGCATCTAGAACCATTATTAATGCCTTGAAGAATGGCATGTGACTTCACAAGGGTATCCCTAGCACTATGTATCCAAGTTGGGCACTTGGTGCTTTGGACATGGTTAGTGGAGGAGACTTGAACATCAACCCTAAAGGAATATTGTACCCATCTAGGGCTAAGGAGGTTTCCTTCACCAACCACACATGACATCCTAAGTGTATAATTAGACTATGATTGAGGATGTCAGTGCCATTAGGTGGTTTTGCACAATATGTACATGTATCGAGGCCTTAACAATGATGTTCTGTGGAAGAAGACCATGTATTTGGCCCTAAAGAAACCATTAAGGAATTTAGAGCCATTAACAATGCCTCAGAGAACCACACATGATTTTACAAGGGTATCCATGGTGCTATGTATCCATGTCTTGTGGACTTGGGGCCTTGGACATGGTCAAGGGAGGAGACTTGAAGCTCAAGCCATAAAGGAATCTTCTAGCCATCTAGGGCTAAGAAGGTTTCTTCCACCAAGCATATAATATGGACTCCTAATGGTATCATTGGATTATGATTGAGAATGTTGATGCCATTAGGTGGTTTTGAGTAGTATTTACATGTCTTAGGGAATTGGGAACGGTGTGCCAAGGAAGAAGACCAATAATTTAGCCCTAAAGAAAAATTGTTGAGGCATCCAAAGCCATGAAGAATGCCTCAAAGAAACACCCATGACTTCACACATGTATTAACAACACTATGTATCTAGGTTTTATGTCCTTGGGGCCTTAGACCTGGTTAGTGGAGGAGACCTAAAGCTTGGGTCCTATTGGAATATTATAGCCATCCAAGGCTAAGAAAGTTACCTCCACTGAACACACATGGCCTCCCAAGGGTATCATTAGCCTATTATTGAGGATGTTGGTGTCATTATGTGGTTTAAGAAAACTGTAGGTGTCTCAATACCTTGGCAATGATGTTCCAAGGAAGAAGATGATGCCTTTTGTTGCTTGTAGAGCCTGATCTTCCTAATTCATAGGTCATGTTTCAGTCATGTTTGGATCCTGGCCCATGATGGGGGGAGTGCTCCCCCACCATAGTCCCTAGGGGGTTCCAGGAAGGGGCGGTGACTAATTTGGGACCCCCCCCACTAACGGGGGTTTGGGAGAAGCGCCCCCGTAGCGAAAATTTTGGAAAAAATGCCTTGTAAAATGTTGTAATTTCATAGTCATGACTTGGTAAATATGGGTAATTTACGGGCCCATGGTATTGGGTATACCATGGTATTTTCTCATGGTAATCCCTCTTTAAAAGGAAGGAATTATAATATGGCTATGTGTGGTAGTATTGTAAAGATCTTTGTGATTGTGTGAGAGAGACTGTGAGAGAGTGAAGAGGAAATTGCAACGGATGTGTTGCGGGTTGTATCCCTTCATTTGTTGGATTGTATAATATAAGGATTGTCAATTTCTTCGTGGACATAGCCCATATTGGGTGAACCATGTGTATTGGTGTCTCTCTTGTATTATGTTTATGTGTTTTATTTATGCATCTTATTTTACACTATTGATCTGCGATCCTATTCTTCTAACACCTTTGGCATTGAACAAAATATTGTGAGATATAAATCCAATAAATATGCCTCGAGGCATGGTGGATGAATTCGCAAGGTTATCCATGGAACTATGTATAAAATGTGGGGACTTGTGGCCTTGGACATGGTGAGTGGAGGAGACTTGAATCTTTGGCCCTAAAAAAATCTTCTAGCCATCTAGGTATAAGTAGGTTGCCTCCACCAACCATCCATGGCATCCTGAGGGTATCATTGGCTAATGATTAAGGATGACAGTGCCATTAGGTGGTTTTGAGCAATATGTATGTGTGTTAGGGACTTGAAATTGAAGTTCTAATGAAGAAGACTATGTATTTTTCCCTAAAGAAACCATTGAGGCATCCAAATCCATTAATAATGCCTCAAGGGACTATAGGTGACTTTGCAATGGTATCCATGGTACTATGTACCCAAGTCTTGGAACTTTGGGACTTGGACATGTTTAGGGGAGGAGACCTAAAACTGAGGCCCTAAATTAATCTTCCAGTGATCTGGGACTAACAAGGTTGACTTTGTCAACCACACATGACCTCTTGAGGGTATCATTGGATTATAATTAAGGATGTCGGTTCCATTAGGTGGTTTTTAGTAGCATGTATGTGTGTTATCGATCATTTGATAAAGTATCCTTCACACTTTCCCATGTATCATGGGGATTTTCCCATTTATTATACATATAAATTTAGGGTGTGTTCTTAAAATTTATCCTAGTCTTATGGCCTTGGGAATGATGTTCCAATGACAAAGGCAATGAATTTGACCCTTAATAAATAATTGAGTCATCTAGAGCCATGAAAAATGCCTCAAATCACCATGCATGACTCGGTATGGGTATCCACGGCACTATGGATAAAGGTTTTGTGGCCTTGGGGCCTTAGACATGGTCAATGGAGGAGACCTAAAGCTCAGGCCTTAAATGCATCTTTTAGCCATCTAGGTCTATGAAGGTTTCCTCCACCAACCACACATGCCCTCATAAGGGTATTGTTGGCCAATGATTGAGAATGCCAATGCCATTAGATGGTTTTGAGTAGTATGTGGGTGTCTCAGGGTCTTGCGAATGATGTTCCAAGGATACCATGCCCTTGTACCTAAAGAAACCATTGAGGCATCTATAACCATGAATAATTCCTTGAAGAATGGCGTATGAATTCACAAGGGTATCCTCGACACTATGTATCCAAGTTGGGTACTTGGAATGTTGGACATGATTAGTGGAGCAGACTTGAACCTCGGGGCCTAAAGGAATATTATACCCATCCAAGGTGAAGGAGATTATATTTACCAACCAAAAATGACCTCTTGAATGTTTCATTAGCCTATGATTGAGTATTTCACTTCCATTAGGTGGTTTTGATCAATATGTACATGCCTTAGGGCCTTGAGAATTATGTTTTGTGGAAGAAGATCATCCCTTTGGCCCTAAAGAAATAGTTGAGGCATATAGATCCATTAACAATGCCTCAAATAACTAAACATGATTTCATAGGGGTATCCATGGTGCTATGTATCCACATCTTGGGGACTTGAATCCATGAACATGGTCAGAGGAGGAGACTTGAACCTCAAGCCCTAAAGGAATCTTCTAGCAATCTAGGGGTAAGAATTTTTCCTCCACCAACCACACATGACCTCTTGATGGTATCATGGGCATATGATTGATGATGTATGTGCCATTACGTGGTTTTGAGTAATATGTATGTTCCCTAGGGCATTGGAAATGAATTTCTAGGAAAGAATACTATGCCTTTGTCCCTAAAGAAACCATTGATGCATTCAAAGCCATGAATAATGCCTTGAACCACTACGCATGATTTTGCAGGGGTGTCCATGCCACTATGTATCCATGTCTTGGGTACCGGGGGCCTTGGACATGGTTAGTAGAGTAAACCTAATCCTTGGGCCCTAAAGGGATTTTCTAGCTTTCTAAGGTTACTTTCACCAACCACACATGGCCTCCTAATGGTATCATTGTCCTATGAATGAGGATGTCACTGACATTAGATAGCTTTGACCAATATGTACATGTCTAAGGGACTTGGAAATGATGTTTCAAGGAAGGAGACCATGCCTTTGGCGCTATAGGAATCATTGAGGCATCCAAAGCCATAGAAAATTCCTTAAAGCACAATGCATGACTTCATAGGGGTATCCATGGCACTATGTATCTATACCTTGTGGCCTTGGGTTGGACATGGTTAATGGAGGAAACCTTAACGTTGGGCCCTAAAGGAATCTTCTAGCCATCTAGGGATACAAATTTTACCTCCACCACGCACACATGACCTCCTAAGGGTATCATTGGCCTATTATTGAGGATGTTAGTGCTTTTAGGTGCTTTTTAGTAGTTTGTAGGTGCCTCGAGGCCTTGGGAATGACATTCCAAGTAAAAATACCATGCCTTTATCCCTAAATAAAACATCGAGGCATAAGGAACCATGAATGATTCCTTGAAGCATGATGCATGACTTCATAAGCGTATCCATGGCACTATCTATCCAAGTATTAGGGCCTTGAGGCCTTTGACATGGTTAGTGGAGGATACTTGAACCTTGGTCCCTAAAGGAATCTTCTAGCCATCTAGGGTTAAGAAGGTTTCCTCCACCAACCACACATCATAGCTTCTTGAGGGTATCATTGGCCTATGATTGACGATGTTGGTGCCATTAGTTGGTCGTATGTAGTATGTAGGTGTCCTAGGGCCTTGGGAATGATGTTCCAAGGAATAAAACCATGTCTTTTCCCCTAAAGAAACCACTAAGGAATCTAAATCCATGAACAATACCTAGAGGCATCGCATATGACTTGGTAGGGGCATCCATGGTGCTATGTATCTAGGTCTTGTGTCCTTGTGGTCTAAAGAGAACCCATATTAATCGTGGAGGTCAAATATCCTCATTAGAGAGACTATATGGTGGCTTGAGGTATCGATCATCACCCTTACATTTAGTTTATATTCTTTTGAAAATAAGAAATTATATATGTAGAAATTATTTTGGTAGCACAACTTCCACTCACCCACGTATTTGTTAACATGGTTTCTTCAGATTTAGGTTCAATATGACGATCCTATGGTTCAAACTGTAAAATTAACAAAACCTCCATTTTTCCAAATATTTCTAAATATATTGATTTTTCACATTATGTTTTGAATAGGCTACACAAATCCATCCCAGATGAAATTACATATGCATATAGGGTTGCGATTTTAGATTCCAAATATATAATTTAAAAAAAATTAATATTGTTTACTATTTTTAATATATTTTTGCCTTGACATATATCAGAATCTTAAAATATATATCTCTTTTATTTCTACTATAACTTTTATTTTCCTTAACCATTTAAGAAAACAAAATATTGTGCACTAGTGTATACTGAGACCTACAATCTAAATAATAATAAAAGGTTTGATAATGTTAAGACCCTTTTACATAGCACTAACAGAAGGCCTAGTAATTTCAAGGATATAATGACTTTCATAACTTAAACAAATAAAATTAAATTAAGATTATAAAATTTGAAAAAATAGTTGTGCATAAGAACAATGTGTTCTCTACAATTCTATAAATTTTTGTATTCAAATTCCATCATTTAGGCACTCAAAGGTAGCACTAACGGAAACATATGCATTATATTTTGCAAGAAAAAAATACCAATGACATGAAATCTCGAATTTTACCCAGTTATGCACAATTTCTATAATATATATATATATATATATATATATTGAAAGCTAATTCATTTTCCTATTTTAATATTTTTACACCATATTCAAATTCATTGTGGAAGTACCCTGAATCATCCCTCCAAGTTAACATATTGTTTTTTTCTAGATTTTAATTACCATTAACGTGTCATGAGAGACCATCATTAACTTGCACTATCTCGCACTATGTTTTGTAGCATTAGCGTCCTCCAACACATGCACCCTAACAATTTACCTAACAAATGTGACACTCCCATACTGTGATCTGCACATCAAGCTAACAATATATAGTTCACAAAAATATATATACAACATTTTTTAGTTAAGAATATAAATTAAGTTAGAAAAACGCTATGGAGCTAGTTCTAGTTCATACATGAATGAAATACATAAAAAGAAACTTAATCTCCAATCGAATTTAAATTCCAACAACATACAAATCACTTTTGCATTTCATAACACAACATCTCGTACAATAAATATCTCGAATAGTTTGTGAACAATGTTAACCTACCACATATTTCCAATATATAACATTGATTATTATTAGGTTCAAACTACTTCTTATTGCATATATGTGGATCTATTCACCTTATGCAAATTCTCAGAAAATAGTCGTACATTTTCTAAATAAGTTATAAGAAATGAATAATAAAAATATGACATTAAACCCACAATTGTCTTATAGAGTATTTATCCTAGCGATTCTTATATTGCAATATACAAACTTAAATCTTGATGATAACCCATCAAAAACTCGTCCATTAGCTCTCACTCAACTAGTTTTCTACTTCATATAACTAGAATATGGAACCTTCTCTCATTATAAATGCACAACAAGTGTGCTAGAGATGGTTTTATAACTGATTCTAGAGCATGCGGCTCTGTAGTTTGAAGGAAATATATTTTATACTTTGACGTTTAGATTAACACTATTGTTGAATGTAAAAGGGCCCTATGTCAATTAAAAGGATATTGGGAGGAAAAATGTAGGGCAGGTAACTAAGGTAAACATGATTCTATTAGGAATGATTACATCATAGGTGTTGATATAGTTATGTGGCAATCCTCCATTAGGTGGCCTGAGGACACTTTTTAGCGAGAAACCACTTCATTCTGTTCTCTTAATCCTTTCATATAGTGTATCTAACTTGAGATGCTTTAGGGAAAAGAGAATCGATTGTCTTCTCAATATACTTGTGCATTCATTAGACTATCAAATGAACAAAAAATGATACTTAACCCATACAATAGAAATATTCATACCAACTTGCTAGTGCCATAGATCAAGTACACCGAGAAGCTTGTTAAAAAAAACAAGATAATGTTGTCGGATAAATACAATATTATGAATATGAATTGTTGTAATGTAACCCAAGTAGGATTCATTTAAAATAACTATTCCCAAAAAGAGAGTACAAATGGTTTGGTTTAGGCTTTCATAGGAATAATTAATTTATGAAGGCAAATTGGAAACTTGTGTGAGAGATAAGTATACTCGATGCATTTCAGACTCATGAGTACAGTCCATCATTAGGAGTTGAGGCATTCTTTTCTCCTGAGGATGGACTCTACTCCTAAGTCCAAAACGCATCGAGTATACTTATCTCTCACACAGGTTTCCAATTTTCCTTCTGAAAAGAGAGTAAAAATTAACTACCTACATGTAGTGTATGAGATTCAATCATTACATATGTCTTATATATTTTATAAATTCATTGCCCCTTGGATATTTTAGATGTCAGTTGGTATCACTACACCATATGAAGAAGACAAAATAAGAAGTCACACTAGATCAATTGCTTCACAACAAAAGAAAAGGGAAAAAAAGACATAGATGTAATGTGGTAGATAATCATGAAGGAATGATAGTCATGATATGTCCATTCATGCATGGTGAACCACAAATATGAATATGGGAAAAAAATATGTTTATAAAGCAAAGAGATAATATTACCAATAACTCAGGATAAGACAACTAACTTTCTTAACATATATGTAAAACAACTATGAGAAGCACACGCATATGCACATTATGTATATTTATAGGTAACTTCAACTCTATCCAAGAAGAAAAGTATTGAGGATAGAGAAAAGCAATGCTCCTTGTTTTCCATATTTGACTGAATTACAATCAAGCATCCAATCTAGGAATTTATAGAGCTAAACAGGAAAGGAAAAACATTTCACATTTAAATAATGATTTTCTGGGATGAATTGACCATCAAATGCCCAATAAAAATGTTCAAAAATAGGGGTACTCATTAACCCACGTTTTCCATAGTTAATTTATTCTTAGAATTCCCAACCAATTCATTTAAAACAAATACTTTCAACAACCCGTGATTTTCATAGTAAATTTGATCCAAATCTTGGGGGCTGAGACCTGGAAGGCTTGAATTGTTAAGATTAAATATGATAAGATAGATAACATCAATATTAAATTCAATTTCACAACAATAGCATATACAAGATCACTGAAAGAATAACAAGCACAACATAAACACAAGAGACACAAATTTATCCTGGGAAACCCTAATGGGGTAGAAAACCCAACAAAACTTCCTCAATATAGATGACCAAAAAGTACAAAGATGAAATCCCAAGCAAGAGCTCTTTCTCCTTCACAGATCTCTCTCTCTCTCTCTCTCTCTCCCCTAATGCGCAATCCACTAGTGAGTGTGTGTCAAATGAGGAGCACACCTCCTCTATTTATAATTTATCTCTCACTTGACATTTTACCTAGCTAGGTCGGCCTCCCCACACCATGTCTAGGGATGATGCAATCCCCTCGTCAACTTAGACAAAGTCTAAGGACCACTCACGAAGACACAAGTCTCTAGATTGATTTAGGACTAAAGTACAGGGATGATGCAATCCACTCGTCAACTTAGACAAAGTCTAAGGACCACTCACGAAGACACAAGTCTTCGGATTCATTTAGGATTAAAGTCCAGGGATGATACAATCCACTCGCCCACTTAGACAAAGTCTAAGGACCACTCATCGACCTCATCGTCAGTACAGGTATCCTCATCATCGACCTCATTGTCGATACAAGCATCCTTATCATCAACCTCATCGTCGGTACAAGCATCCTCATCATCGGTACAAGCATCCTCGTCATCAACCTCATCATTGGTACAAGCATCCTCATCATCGACCTCATCACTCCCCCTTTCGAGGAGGGTCCTTTTGAACTACACCAAGCTTGTCTCGGAAATACTCAAACTTTGCTCGAGATAGAGTTTTGGTCAATACATCAGCAACTTGCTCATCAGTGCTCACATACTCGAGCTTTATAGCTCCCTTCTGCACCATATCCCGTATATAGAAATATCAGATCTCTATGTGCTTTGAATTATCATGGAACATTGGATTCTCCGTCATTTTGATACAACTATTTTTGTCACATGGGATCATAGTGGAGTCCATATCTAAGTCAAATAGTCCTGACAACAGCTTTCGAATCCATATGGCTTCACAACTAGCAGAGCAAGCTGCTATATACTCTGCTTCAGCTGTGCTAAGAGCCACACTAGATTGCTTCTTGCTAAACCATGAGATCATGGAAAATCCCAAACAATAACATATACCTGAGGTGCTCTTCCTGTTTGAGATGCTTCCGGCCCAATCTACATCTGTATAACCATACAATCTGTAGTCATGATCTCCAACATAGTATATACCAAAGTCTATCGTACCTTTCAGGTACCTCATCACATGCTTTGCAACTACGAGGTGAACACGTCTATGCTCAACTAGATACTGGCTCAGGGTGTTCAGAGCAAAGCATATATCTGGCCTGGTATTTGTCAAATACATCAATGAACCAACCATCTGTATGTAAACTATAGAAACCACTATCCATCATCCCATATCTCTACTTCACATTTTCCTTGGCTAAGGAAAAATCTCATCTAATATCAACCACATATCTAATCACTAGAATCATGCCAATATTCTTTAACTCTAAGATCTACTCCCTCTAAAGTGGAGTTTTCTATATCTAAGTATTGTCCTCCCTCTGTGACTGAACATCATTCACACTCTGCATTGAGTGATCTTCTTCATATCTATCTATGCCATCTCCCGTCAGATGGGTCTACTGATATGAGCCTCAAGATCACTTGAAATATATGGTGAGTTCCTTCTTGCATCCATCTGTATATAGAAACCATCTTCAACCTTGTAGCAAAGGTTGAAAACTGCATCACCCGTGGTGATCATGAAGCTCATCAAATGACTATCGATCCTGGGTACTTGTTGAACCCGTACAAAGCCTTCTTCAATCATGTGATTCTCTATCGAATCCTGGGAGTTTTCTAGATATGCACTTCTTCTTCAATTACACCATTCAAGAGAACGATCTTGTCATCCATGGGTGTAATCTATCTCTGGAAGTGTGTCTAGCCACTGGAGCAAACATCTCGTCATGATCCTCTCCCTCTTTCTAAGAGAATCCTCTAGCTACGAGCCTTCCTTTGTACTTCTATAGTATGATTGATTTGTAAGTATTCTTGTTGAAAATTCATCACTTGTTCTTTGGAACAAGTGTTCATCATTTTCTTTTGTAGATCATAGCACACGATCTTTCCTACAAATCAAATTTAATTACATGATTAGTAACACTTCATAATCATCAAATCATGTTGACATTTCAATGATAGCCTATTATGCATACTGATATGATCCACATAGTTATGAAACTATCTTGACCAATACTTTGGCACAACACTTTTCCATATCTTGTATGCATACAATGGCTATCTAGATGCCTTCCATCTCTACCAGAACATACTATCAAGAGCGTGCACATCTCCCAGCATGTTAGCAAAGAGGTTTCATTCTAGACAAGCAACAGTGGAATGTTTGTCCAACTTACCCATCATATGCATATTATTAGTATATGAATGCTTACATTATGCATGATATATTTCCTTATTCTAGGAATACAAATATGTATACAACTATTACGAGCAATATCATTAACTATTCAGAGATTCAAGAAGTAATTCAAATAACAACTCAAATTTATCTTTTATGTTTGTGTGGTTGCCTCCCTCTTGATGTCTATTTTCCCTTTTTGATAGCATCATGATTATATGTCTTTGAAATTATATCCATCCTGGACCACTATGCATGCTTAAGTGTGCACTAGTTTCATCATTGTGTCATCCTCAAGATCTCATACATAATCATACATTCATTAGTATAATTTAAATACTATCAAAACATTATAATCCTATAATCCTAACATGTATGGTCATGATCATGTCATACACATGTAATTTATCACAAGAATTAGTATTCAAGGTTTGAGGGAGTACTTATTTTACTCATGCATATTCTTATTTGACCATAGGACTCTTCTAGTTTTTCATATCATTAATCAAACTAAGAAGCATAATATGCATAAACCCATGATTACTTAAACTTATAGCTTCATGAATAATCATTATCAATCATACAAAAGTATACTTATATAATATCCTAACACAAGGTAGGATTCTAACTCAATATAGGAAAACATACCTAGATTATCATGCTTGGCTGTTATGTCTAACATACCCAAACAATGTCTTCTTTGTTCTCTTCAATGATTTAGAGACCTCGTGCTAGTAACCTATATATCTCATAAGTTAAGCATTGTAGAACCAACTTATACATACCTCGTAAGTAGAGCTTCTATGTGATCAATGACTATGGATGAGTCTTTGTCTTCATGTCACCATGGTCATATATTCTTGATCTAGAACTTGATTTGTCTTTCTGGATGTACCTTTCATTTTAGCAGACAACATCATCCTCATACAACACCACAGTGCATTAGTACAATCATAAGTGTCATAACCCTAATCAACGAATGTCTTCTATCATTAACATGCATTCATACTTTTACTAAGGTGATAAGACAATAATAAGATTAATCATGATTGTACTAACCTCAATAATATGAAGAAAAACATATCATGAATTTAATCATTAGATAAATGAAACAAATTTCAAAACATACCTGCATCTCCTCAAGTCATACCTGTTGAGATTGCTTGTAGCCTTTTCTAGCAGGGTAAAACCCTAATCATCCAAGGTAGATCATTTGTAAACATATTATATAGGTTCATGGTGCTAGGATGATAGAATACTAGTTCCATTTAAACCTCCTTCATTTCTGCCTATGAGTCTCCCAACCTTGCTACGGTTTCTTCTTACTTAGAAACCCTAATTTTCAATCTCCTTCTTCCCACAACATTTTGATGAAAGATTAATATCTATGATGAATGGATTCCAAATCCATTTTCAAGGTTTCCAATGTTGCATAAGGTGTCGAAAACATTTTATTAGGTCCTTCCATACATAAAAACTGAAAACCCTAAGTGAGAGCTTCTTCCTCCTCTTCTTTGATTTCCTCCGTTGAGCCATTTCAGATGTGCCGTATTGTTTCTGGTGTATCTCTGAAATTTAGGATCTTCAGGGTCTGAAAATTCGGTCTGTGGTATCCTGACCTGTCATATTTCGAACCCCACATATTTGAGCTTTGTTGGATTCTCCATGAGAGAGATATGCTAGATTTCGCAACATGACCTTTTTATGGGATGAAACATCATAGCGAACTTGTACGGAGTTCCACGTGTCACTTTTTCAACTTCGGCCTCTGATACTCAGACCTGTGAAACTATAGTCCGTTCCCTAACTGTCACTTTTGATAGAATTCCATTTGGAGCTTCCTAGCTTGAGATATGACCTTTTTTTCCTAGGTCACCTGTTTAGGGTTGCATTCTGGAAGAGGTAGAAACCCTAAGTTGTACGGATCATATCTCAGAAAGTACAATGAATATGAGTCATAAACGCGGAAACAAGGTACATGAACATGTCATCTTCTGCCTGTCCAAGTTTCAGATCTTGAAACTTCTCCAAAAGTGATTTATAGCAAAAGTTCCACGATGACTAGGTTTTTCTATACAAAGCCCTAACTTTCAAATTGTTGCACGTGAAACAAGTGTCATAAGTTCCATACATGGCCTTCCTTCGTGCTAGCTCTGAAACCATGTTAAGATTAAATATGATAAGATAGATAACATCAGTATTCAATTCAATTTCACAACAATAGCATATACAGGATCACTGAAAGAATAACAAGCACAACATAAACACAAGAGACACAAATTTATCCCGAGAAACCCTCATGGGGTAGAAAACCCAACAAAAATTCCTCAATATAGATGACCAAAAAGTACAAAGATGAAATCCCCAAGCAATAGCTCCTTCTCCTTCACAGATATCTTTCTCTCTCTCCTAATGCGCAATCCACTAGTGAGTGTGTGTCAATTGAGGAGCACACCTCCTCTATTTATACTTTATCTCTCACTTGACATTTTACCCAGCCAGGGCGGCCTCATAACTAAATGACTAATTACTAACCAGGCCGACTTCTCTAGGGGACTTAAATGCCCCATTACAAATGAATCTAGGGGAACTAATGCCCCAAATTACATGGGATGTTTTACCTCAATGACTTTACATTATTAAATACAATAATGACATCCCGCGGAGGAATAAAACATCTCCGAATAAATTACAATAATAAAATACAATAGAATATTCTTCGAAGTTACAATATTTCAACATGAATACCAAGAGAGGAGGAGATTGAACCTGTAAATTGTTATCAATTGATCCAAGCTCGATATTGGAGGTGAGACTTAGAGATCCTCACCTCTCAGAACAACAACTCAATTGGAATAACCAGGAAGAACTCACAAAATTACACACAATACTAAGACCCAATGTAGAATGCCAGGAACAATAGATTTCTTTATTAAGAAGGCATAAATACTTTATATGACATTATTAAAATGTGACTTGAGGCCATACCATGGACCAAAACCATGGGCTACCAAATACCATGGATGGGTGTATTCTAAACTATGGGCTTCTAGAATCACCTAGAAGATTCCAATACCATGGATGGGAGAGGATGGTCTCTCCATTTAAGTATTTTATGATGAATGGAAGAGAGTGGCCTTTCGATTTAATGCTTTTATGACTTATACATATAAATTTATACCATATTCCCCCTAAAATTCCTGGATCGTTTGTCCCCCTTTAGAAAATGGCAGTCCCCATCATTTCACCCATGCTAAAAAGAGACCCATGATTACAATGTGCCAATTGTCAATAAGGAGAAGGGTTTTGTGTGGTTCACCCATAACCGTGGGTTTTGCGTGGTTGAACCATAACCATGGTGGTAATGGAAATATTTTTGTTGATACATGGTATGATAAAAGAAAAAAGAAATTACAATAGGATTTTATAAATCCCCAAATTAGAAAAATCATGATTTTGGGGGCGACAATTGATGTCTTGTTGCAAATCCATTTATAAATTATGTTGCAAGTGATGAAATTCAATTTCGTCAAAGACCCATTTTATATATCGAAAATACCTTTCCATCCATATAACAAACTTTCTTTATGGTGTCCCAGTGAGTGAGAAAATGTTTGTTGAAGCTTAGGGGACACATGTGCACTATTTTGCAGACATATGTTGCTTCAATTGGCAATATCTCTCAAACAAGGAAGCCAAATGAAAAACCATGAAATACCTATTTTAGTAGACGGAAAGTACTTTCCAATGAGCTGCATTATATCCTCTGAAACATTTTGTGGATACCATGGAACCTATTTAAAGTTGTTGTACATGCGACCACATTGTGCACAGACATGTGGTACTTGAAACAAGAATATCTCACAAACCAAGAAACGAAATGAAATTTGTGAAATACCCATTTGAGATGACGAGAAAAAATTTCAAATGAGTTATGGTAGACTCTTTGAAACATATTGTAGAGTCCACAACATCCCTCTAAATTTTGTTGAATATGAGAGTGTTGAGTGTAGAGGGTCAAGGGTTTGTAGAGCAGCATGGCTTGTTGTAGAGGTTGTGAAACCTCCGTGGGTAGCATGGACACCCTGCAAAATTATTGAAAATGTTGCAGACCAATGGATGTAGTGGATCCATGCATGGATGTAGTGGACCCATGCACTGATGTAGTGAATCCATATATGGTTTTCCATGTAATGGTGAACGAAGATATGCCAGTAGAAAATCCTTGTAGTGCATGTGGACCAACTGTGATGCTTACAGTGTATGGCCCAACAAATGGATTTTGATAATACCAAAAGGAGGTTGGTTATTGCTGCAAATATTTGAACCCGTGGTAAGCCTTCAAACCCTTGTTCTGATGCAGAGCGTACCTGCTATGATACCACTGATTCGGATTGTAGGGGATGAGACCCGGAAGGCTTGAATGCCAAGAGAGGAGGACATTGAACCCTCAAATTTTTATTAATTGATCCAAACTCGATATTGGAGGTGAGGCTCATAGAGCCTAACCTCTCAAAAAAACAAATCAAATGGATTAACCAAGAAGAACTCACAAAATTACACACAATAATAAGACCCAATGTAGGATGTTGGGAATAATAGATTGCTTTATTGAGAAGGCATAAATCCTTTATATGACATTATTACAATGTTCCTTGAGGCCATACCATGGTCCAAAACCATGGGCTACCAAATACCATGGATGGGTATATTCTAAACTATATTGGGCTTCTAGAATCGCTCGATGGCAGAGGATGGTCTCTCCATTTAAGTATTTTATGATGCATGGGAGAGGGTGATATCTCCATTTAATGCTTTTATGACTTATACATCCGAATTTAGACCATATTCCCCCTACAATTCAGATAAAAAATTCTCACAAATACACTCGAAAAAATCATTAAAAATGGAGACCCAACTGCTCATAAAAATGCCCAACAAATTCGTTAAAAACAGGGACCCAATTCACTCATGAAAACACCTAGCAAATTCATTGAAAATAGAGGCCCAATTGCTAATAAAAACACCCAGGAGGTTCCTTAGAAATAGAGGCCCAATTACTGATAAAAACGGTTAGAAAAAATCCTTAGAAACAAAGGCCCAATTACTCATAAAAACTTCCATCAAATTCATTAGAAACAAAGGCCCAATTACTCATAAAAATGCCCAACAAGTTCAATGAACGAATGCATAGGATTTTCACATGCAATTTTGGATTCTAATGTTTTAAATTACACAAGAATGAATTTTAAATTTCAGTATGAAATTCATTACCAAAAAGAATATTACATCTTCTTCACATTTTAACTCAAATTCCATTTTCTAACATCATGAAGAATTTTACTCACCTAAACTTTTCTACTGGAAACGACTATGGGTGAGGCATGGACCACTCAACCGTAGGCTTCCCTAGTCATTAATCTCTAAGCAAATTTGCTACCACCCCTGAGTTGAGACTTTGAAACCATGAGGGGTAAATTTTACATGCCAATACAAGAATCAATTTACCTCTTCAAGTCACAACTCTCTGGCTTAGCACCCAAAAATTCCTAAGGGAACTTCTCCTTCAATAACTTGTTTAACACACAACACTAGTTTCCCTTCTCTGACCACATAGTACCTTGAGATTTGTCATTGATAAATAGTGCTCCATGACTAGGCTGATAAATATCTCTTATACACATACAATTTAGGGTTTTCTAATAGGGATTCACAAGTCTATTCAATTCTCACTGCACGGAATAACAGGTTTCAGCAGAAGGTATGGTAACTTGTTAGAAAATGGTTCAATAAAGTTTCCCTTATATACACACCTCTCTCCATTCTTCTCCTTTCAAGAAAATAATCCTCTTTCTCTTAAGCCTCGAGCCCCTTTTGGTGCATGGATCACAAGAGCCATGTGCCAACTTTCAATACTAAATGCATCTAACCCTTTACTTAATCAAGATTTAAACCCAAGGTGCCCCTCTCCTTCATTTACTTAATAAAGTTAGACTTGTTGCAAGACATGTCTAAGGAAGGATTAATATTACTAAGATTTAATCCCCCTCCCTTACTCATTTATTTTCTCTCAAGTCGGTTCATAGTCCCCCTTCTTTTCAGTGTCCTCCTCACCCACATCTAGCAGAACTAATCTAGAGTACTAAATAAGTTACATGAGGTCAACTCTAAACCACACTGTCTCTTTACACTTTCCATTACAAACTTTAAATAAGGAAAAATTATGGGTGTTACAACAAATCACTCCTCAATTCGTTAAGGCAGAGATGCATTTCCTCTATACGAAGAGAGTGAAAGCTTGTCAAGCCACAAAATCATTCTCTAGATGGCTATATGCATGTTGTGTATGTAGTCTATTGACAACCAGTTCTAACATATGGTCCAACATACCCACTTGAAACTACAAAGGAAAAGGAAACAACACAAATGACACCCAACAATAAAAGGGCATAAGACTACTATAATAAGTTAGAAGAGAACCATGGAGAAAATTAAGAGAACATTCTCATTCATAGAAACCTAGCATCACTTTTAGTCTACAAGGAGGAGTTGAGGAAACTAAAATGAATAGCACGTAGATCTATGGAGGAACATATATGGAAAAGAGGTAACATAATGGATAGTTGGCAGCTGATCATGGATAAGTACCATAGTAAGGGACTCCACGCAAACTCACGCAATGAGAATACTCACACATAATAAAGTAGTCTTTTCAAATGCATAGATAATTAAATAGAGGTGAGACTCATACACATGTATGCTTCAGGACCACACAACAAATGGGCACATACTGATCACTTAACCATGCCACATATTTGCATGTTGTAACAAACTTCAATCTTGCATCACCTAGGTCGAGTTGAGACTCTAGTCACAAGTTGGTTTGTAGATAAACAACACAAATAAAATAACGCATGGGTGAATACCATATACACACACACATGGATTCATGGATTAGGGTTTCGGTAGTTTTGGGGGTAACACATCAATGGTATTTGTAGGACGTAATGTAGAAGACTCGTGCATTAATTTAGTAGGGGAGAAGGTGTGCAACATAGGGAAACATAGACATATGATTAGCAGAGGATAGGTGACAATAAACAGAGTTAGGATCTAGCAATTTTGAAGCAGACTATAACATTCCCCATCACACTATGGTTAATAAATCGCTCAGATTCCACTCTGAAACATGATAACACATACATGTGCTAAATTAAATTTTGTTCCTTTTATTTTAAGGAGTGTCAATACTAGCTCTCCACTGCGGAAGCTTAATTAATTACTAGATTAAATCACTTAATTAATTAATTAAATGTATTTAATTCAACTCCGACGTAATATGATACATCGGGCCAATAACATCGAAGAATCTAAATGTATTTCCCCTTTATCATTTCCAACTCGATCGATCGGATGTCCCCGACGTCAAACATCGGACTGCAGACTTCGAAATGATGCCACAATCTTTCTCCTAACTCCTCCCCGACGTTTTCATTTTGAAGTGCTTCGTTTTTACATTGAATCGCCATTTTTGTTGAAAACATTAACCCAGAATTCCAAATTACTTATAAATGAGAACATTCATGTACACATTTGCAAAACAATATTACCTATGGATAATTAACATGGAAATATTTCACTTTAGGAAAGAACGTTTCAGGCATAGACAGTTCTCAACAATTAGATAATTCTTGAAACAATATGGCTTGATTTCAGATCTTGGAGTTTCTGCGATGGAGTTAATGGACAAATCCATGTTAAGTCCACATTTTGAGCCTCTTACTAAGGCTCATCCTCAGTAAAAAGCGATTGTCAAAGAGAGGATGGCGTAGGGACATGGAATAAACAGGAAAAGTTTCATTGGGTACAGCCAACCAATAATCCTAAAATCAAGGATCCCTAACACAAGGTGAAGGAATGAAATCCCAAGGATTGAATGCAAAGAGTTTGAAGGAATCGAGTAGAATATAAATGCTAAGGGAGGAAACAATCAAAAGGATGTAAGAAAGAGAAGGCTAAGTTAGGAGAAGGCACAGACGAGGATGGGTAGGAAGGAGGAAGAACTAGATCAATGCCTCATAATGCTGGGAATCCAAGTTCCACTAAGGACCAATCCTATCAATACCAAAGTATCAATTGGTATTGATGTCCTGTAACCAAATTCGATTCATATGGGTTTAGATTTGGTTACAGGGTCGAATGATAGTTTTGGAACTCAATGACAGAGCGGTTTGTTCCCAGACCATTTTCCCCAGTTTAGATACGTTCCTCCTCTACTGTATTAATTCTTCCTGTATGGATGCTTTTAGTTACATGGTTATTTTTTTCCACATGGTCTTCCCAAAAGACCCACATCCCATATGTGTCCTTAAACCTTCGTTTAGCATCCCATTAAACATAATTAACATATAATCAAGGATTAAGACTAATCAAAAGTTTTAAGGATTAAAATATAGTTAAGACACTTTTTGGGTTTAAGTTAGGTTAGGGTCGTGTTATTAAACCCCCTAGGACACCTACAATCCCCTTTCCTTCTCACTGGTGAATTTATAGGTCCCTTGTTATTTTAGTGTTTGCCTCATCCGCAATTAGTTATATTTTATATTAATATTTACAATTTATACAACTTGTTTAGCCTTTCAAGCATTTCATCATTAAAAATTACAACATTAAATTAGAGGTTCAAAACTAGGGGTGTTACATTCCCCTCCCCCTTAGCGTTAACATTTTCCCATCCTAGATGTTTCATAGTTCAAAACAAATGAATCCAAATTTTTATATTTACATTTCAAGATATCAAAACAGATATGGGTACTCCGCCCATATAGCTTCTTCCATTTCCCAGGTAGTTTCTTCTAGACTATAATGGGACCATTGGAATTTTACCTATCGTATGGCCCTATTCCCTATTTTTCTAATTCTTTTGTCCAATATGTATGAAATTCAACACAACAGATCTATGGAACAAGAGAAACAATTACTAGAGATGCATAAAAAATAATATGTGAAAACTGTGCAAAAGACTTACAGCAGTGCTCTATTGAACTCAGAAGTAGAATACAATACAATACAGTAACAATGATTGAATGATTCAGATTAACGAAGGAGGGCATTCGAATAGCCTGCATGGTGTAGCATGTCTCCACTAGGAGTCCTCATCATCAATCAACGATAGTGTCATCAATGCACAAGTAACGGTCAACCAGGTGTCAAACTGAGTCTAACTGAATGTAGTTAGGTGTAATTGGTGCATGGGGCACTAATGTAGTGAAGGAGAATCCAAGGAGGGCGCATGAGGAGCTTTCTGGAGTTAGAATAGTCAAACTAGTCTCTCTGGATGTCCATCAGAGTGTTTCAGTCAGTTAACTAGTCAATCTGTCCTCAAATCGAGGAATAGATCCACAAATCAAGAAACTAACTGAGTGTGTCACTGGTGGTAGGTGAGAGAGGGCGCATTTTGTCTCAATAGATGAAAAAAAGGCGCATCATGGACTAGGAGGGTTGGATCTGAACAGAAATAAGCTCCTAGGGCTAGCAAACTAGGGACTGTTGGGGGACACCATACTGATGACTGGGATGCATGCCTGTATGCAGAATGCATGCAAACATAAATATGATGGTGAGAATACCCTAACCACCCCCCTCAAGTTATACTATGAGGTAAAAAATAAAATATAGGGCCCTGATTACTTTGAAATTGCCCACATAAGATCCAAAGAGATGATGTAAACCTCACAATGAAAGAATTTAGGAATAATAGAATAAAAGACAAGCAATAGAACTTAGATCCAAAGAAACTCTGATTGAGGCAGAATAATTACACATGTTACATTAAACTGAATAGTAAACAGGTAAATATACAATGCTGAGTATGAGGATTTGAATTCACTAGGAGGAATTCGAATTAGCCTTCATGCATAGATCCATAATCAGTGGAGAGTCATCAATGCCTAACTAGGAGTCCACCTTCTCATCAGTGAAGTCATCAATGCACAAGTAATGATCAACTAGGAGTCAAACTGAGTCTAACTGAATGTGGTTGGTGTAACTGGCACATGGAATCACTAATATAGTGAATGAGGCTCAGTGGGGGTGCCATAGGAGTTAACTGGAGTTAGAATGGTCAATCTAGTCTCACTGGAGGTCCAACAGAGTGATAAACTCAGTAAAGAGTTAGTTAAGCCTTAAATCAAGGGAATAACTGAAGATAACTCAATATAATTGAATATAACTGGACTGGTAGGTGAAGAAGGCGCCCTTGTCATGCAGTGAGGCAAAGGAGGGCGCATTAGTCACTGGGAGGGCTAGAAATGATCTGAAAGAAGCTCCGGGGGCTAGTTTGCTGAGGAATAGGTGTTGGGACTGATGACCTAGATTGCATGCAAACCCTAATTTTGCATGCATGACTGAAAATGAAAATCATTGGAAAGCTAGTAGGACTAGGATGGAGTATAGGAATATCCTCACACCCCCCCTTAATCCATCCTGGGCCCTGGTAACTAGGACCAAAGGTCACCCATACAATAAATGAAATGATAATAAAATACATAACTGTCCATAAACTGAGGAAATGGGGAAAACTTCATGGGAAAAATACCCCCCCCTCAAAAAAAACAGTAAATAACTCAAAGAACCATCATGCAGAATAGAATGAAAATTTCATCAGTGAAAACTTTTGCAAAAGACTTGGCAAGCTGATCCCATGTAGGAAGGTCTCCCACTGTGTGGAGGATGAAGCAAGTCTTTCAGGAACTTTTTCTGTATCTGGAGCGAATGGAACATGAGTAGTCTTCCCAAAGGATGGAAGAGAGAATCCCATTATCATGATGCATCTCTTATGGAGAGATGGATGGCATAATGCAAGGTTAGCATGCTACTGAAGTCTAGTAGTTCTGTAAGCAAATAAATCATCAACTGTGTTCTCAGTAGTAGCAAGGACTGTGTGAGAACATATTTCTCTTGAATCTGGACTAAGAATAGGTGTTGGTTCTGAATCTTCTTGAACCATGATCTCAACATCAAAATCTTGATCTTCTTCTTCAATAGAATAGGAGTCACTGGAAGAGAAGTCACTGTGATCTTCATCAGAATCTGAAGGAATAGTTGGAGAGAAGGGCATGAAGTGTGAGAACTCATATGCCTTTGAGGCATGATTAGCAATCCCATTCGCTATAACCTTTCCAGTGGATATTTCTGTAATCTCTACTGTGTCTGGACCAAAAATTACTTGTTTTGGAGATCCTGTATGAGTCATTTGATATACTGACAACAAATTAGCTGTAAGAGAAGGAACAAATAAGACATTTTTGAACTTACCATGCTCCATATGAACTGTACCCAAACCTTTGGCAAAAATATGAGAGTTGTCTCCCATGTGAATGGTAGGCCCATCTTGGAGATCCAAAGAAGAGAAGGATTCTTCTTGTGCCATCATGTGGTTGGAAGCTCCAGAATCTATGAGGAGAGCTTTTGTCTTTGAAAAACCAGCCATCAATGCATGACAATCATCAGATCCACTTCCAGAATCAGACATCTTTGCTTCTTTTGGAACAACAATTTGGTTTTGTTCAAGAAGCTTGGTTAGAAGATCAATCTTCTTATGCATGCAGGCATGCTCAGGATGATTTCCTCTCTTGCAGTAGGTGAAATTAGGTCTCTTTTGTTTGTCATTCTTGGATCTTGAAGGTTTCTTGCTTTTTCCTTTTTGTCCTCCTTTTGCATTCGCTCCACTTGATTCACCAGCTAAAAGAGATAGATCTCTGGAGGTTTTGATGGCACCCATTTGAATCAATTTGTCCTCTTCTTGAATGAGAGCGGTAGTAAATTTTTCCAAGGTAGGAAACTTCCATCCAGGGATTGACATTCACCCAGAATGGAAAGTAGAGACAAAAATAGAAAATTGAGATCCAAGTCTGCTCAAAATGGAGAGCACTAATTGTTCATCACTTTTGGTGATGCCACAGTGCTTGCATTGAGTAACCAAATTCTGAAATTTTGAGATGAATGTTTGAATGCTCTCGAAATTGCTAGGTTGTAGAGAATCCAATTCATTTTCAAGAGTGTAGCCTCTCATCCCATCTTGTTTGCCAAACAGATTCCCCAATTTTGTCCATAACTCATTTGGAGACTTAACTCCTTCAACATGAAACAGTAGATCTTCTGACATATGGAGGCATATGAATCCCAAAGCCTCATCCATTTTATTTAGATGCTTGGTTCTTTCAACAGCATGATGAGGAATAGCATCTTTTTCAAATACTATTCGATTTAGACTCTTGTGATACAAGTGAAATATAATCCTATCCTTCCATTCGAAGTAGTTGAATGGAGTGAGGAGTGAGGATCAAAGGAGAATAAGGAGAAGCGTTCAAACTGCTCATCTTGACTGCTAGAACAAGTGCAAAAAAGAAACTGTTGAATTTGCTGCTGCAACTGCTGGAACTTCGAAATACCTGCAAAAAAAAAACTCTCAAGAATGGAGGTAGAATAAACTCTCAAGTGGCTCTGATACCATGTGAAATTTCCCACATAATATCCAAAGAGATGATGTAAACCTCACAATGAAAGAATTTAGGAATAATAGAAGAAAAGACAAGCAATAGAACTTAGATCCAAAGAAACTCTGATTGAGGCATAATAATTACACATGTTACATTAAACTGAATAGTAAACAGGTAAATATACAATGCTGAGTATGAGGATTCAAATTCAGTAGGAGGAATTCGAATCAGCCTTCATGCACAGATCCATAATCAGTGGAGAGTCATCAATGCCTAACTAGGAGTCCACCTTCTCATCAGTGAAGTCATCAATGCACAAGTAATGATCAACCGGGAGTCAAACTGAGTCTAACTGAATGTGGTTGGTGTAACTGGAACATGGAAGCACTAATATAGTGAAGGAGGCTCAGTGGGGGCACCATAGGAGTTAACTGGAGTCAGAATGGTCAATCTAGTCTCACTGGAGGTCCAACAGAGTGATAAATTCAGTAAAGAGTCAGTTAAGCCTTAAATCAAGGGAATAACTGAAGATAACTCAATATAACTGAATATAATTGGACTGGTAGGTGAAGAAGGCGCCCTTGTCATGCAGTGAGGAAAAGGAGGATGCATTAGTCACTGGGAGGGCTAGAAATGATCTGAAAGAAGCTCCGGGGGCTAGTTTGCTGAGGACTAGTTGTTGGGACTGATGACCTAGAATGCATGCAAACCCTAATTTTGCATGCATGAATGAAAATGAAAATGAATGGAAATCTAGTAGGACTAGGATGGAGTATAGGAATATCCTAACAGTTACTGAGACCAAAGGTCACCCTAATACAGAAAATAATCCAAAAAATGCTAGAAAAAATCTAACTGAGGAAAGAGGGAAAACCCAGTGGGAAGAAAGCCCCCCCTCAAGCTGAAAACTGAAGGATCTAATCTGTCTCCACCATAGTAGAACTCACCCCCATGATTGAACGGAGGTAAGAGAACTTCTTCTTAGTGAAGCTCTTGATGAAGATGTCTGCAATTTGCTCTTCTGTAGGGAAATATTGCAGTACAATGGGTCTGTCATGCACAAGCTCTCGGATGTAGTGCATGTGGATCTTGATATGCTTGGTCCTCTGTCTCTGAACTGGACCCGTCGAGATCTTGATACCACTCTGATTGTCACAAAAAATGACAATAGAAGTGGTGCTACCAATATCAAACTTTGCTAGAATACCCTGCAACCAAATTGCATGAATGCAAGCATTGACCGCTCCTCGATACTCTGCCTTTGCTGATGATAAGGAAATGGCTACCTGCTTTTTGCTTGACCAGTAAATAGGCCCTGTGCCAATCATGAAAACATATCCGAAAGTGCAATTCTGATCAATGCTATCACTCGCCCAATCTGAATCAGTGAATCCCACTAAATCTAGGTTGGAATCTGCAACATAGTGTATGCCAAAGTGTCTAGTACCCTGCACATAGTGCAAGATTCTCTTTGCTTCCCTCCAATGAAGATCATGGGGTTTCTGCATATATCTTGACACGACACTCATGGCATAATAAATATTAGGCCTAGAATGTGTAAAGTATAGAAGACTTCCAATCAACTGTTGATAAAGTGTCGAATCCACCAATGGTGTGGAATCACCATCCTCTAGTCTTATTCCCGAGAGGAATGGGAATGGTGCTTCCCAGTAGGTCTAAAACATATTTTTGCTGAGATATGGTGATACCATCAAAATTTTGAGCAATCTCTAACCCAAGGAATTGCTTCAACAAACCCAAATCACTCATGTCAAAAGCTAGATTTAAAGCAGATTTTGTGTTGCCGATCGAAGCAAGATTGCTTCCAGTTATCAAAAGGTCATCAACATAAAGGACAATGATCATCAAATTACCTTCATGCTGCTGTAGGTACACATTTGGATCTGATTTTCACTGTGCAAAATTCTGTGACAGAAGGAAGGAGTCCATCTTTGCATACCAAGCTCTTGGAGTCTGTTTTAAACCATACAATGATTTCTTCAGTCTACACACTAATGTCAGATCTACTATGTATCCTTCAGGCTGCTTCATGTAAATCTCTTCTTTCATATCTCCATCAAGAAATGCACTCCTCACATCCATATGGTGCACTTCCCAGTGCTTAGATGCAGAAATTGCCAAAACTAGGCAGATAGAATCCATCTTTGCAACTGGTGCAAAGGTATCGGTGTAGTCCACTCCTTGGTCTTGGGAGAAGCCTTTGGAAACCAAACTAGCTTTGTATTTGCAAGTTGAGCCATCAGTAACAACCTTTGTGTGGTAGACCCATTTGCATTGGACTAATTTCCTCCCAGGTGGAAGAGAAACTAGTTCCCATGTAGCATTTTTTTGAAGAGAACAGTACTCTTCATCCATGGCGGTTTGCCATATCGGATCTCGGTGGGCATGATAGTATGATTTAGGATCTGAACCTATCATAAAAAAAAAATTTCTCAGACAGTAAAGGATCAGAATATGAAAGAGCCATACTTTCTCTTTGAAAGTATGCTCGAGTTCTTCTTGGATCGACAGGATTTCCAATGTTTGAACCAGCAGATTGGACAGTATTTTGGGCCCACTTTGGCAAATGTTGGGGAACATCTAGATCTGCATATGAACCTGATATTTCATGTTCATCAATATTTGATAAAATATCAGAAATATCAGAACACAAACTATCATCATCTTCTTCTGAATCTTCTTCTTGTAGAGGCGGAAATTCAACAGTTTCTTCCTCAACTAGTTTTAGATCTTGAAGTGGTTCTTCAAATCTTACACTTCGGTCGATGAATATATTTTTGGATCTGATATCCAGGAGTTTGTATCCTTTATATTCTTCAGCATATCCAATGAGGATGCACTCAGTACTTTACAGATCCAAATATTTTCTCTTCTCAATCGGAATTCTAGCCCATGCAGTGGAGCCAAAAACCCTGAGATTGGACATATCAGGCTTGTGACCAGTATAGGCTTCAAAAGGAGTAGTATCTTTCATGGATGAATGTGGGACTCTGTTTTGAATGTATGCAAAAAAATTCATGGCCTCAACCCAAATATTTGCATCCAAACCCTTTGATTCAAGCATACAAGTTGCCATCTCTTTCAGTGATCGGTTCTTCCTTTCCGCTACACCTTTCTGCTGAGGTGTGTAGGGAACAGTGTGCTGGATCTGAATTCCATTTTCTGCATAAAGTTGCAGTAGCTCTAATTTGATATATTCACCTCCATTATCAGATCTAAGAGCTTTGATCTTTCTCTCAGTGGCAGTCTCAACAGAAGCCTTGAAAAACTTGAATTTTTCTAGCACTTCTGACTTGTTTTTGAGAAAGAAGACCCATGTGAATCTGGAGAAGTCATCAATAAATGTTAGAACATACCTTGAGCCATTAATGGAGGAATGTGGCAGCGGACCACTGATATCAGAATGAATCAGACCCAAAATGCAAGAAGCTCTGCTAGCTTTTCCTCAGTCAAACTTGTGCTCGGGGTGCTTCCCAATGATGCAACCCTTGCATATTCCTTTCGAGGATTTGATGCTCGGAAGGCCCTCAACCATGGAATTTTTTGTAGCAGCTGAAAATATTTATAATTTAGGTGTCCAAACCTCTCATGCCATTTCCTACTAACCTCATTTCCATGAGTCAGAAGGGCACTTGGCTTTTCATGTGGCAAGAAGTGAGAAAACTCATATGCTTTTGTAGCATGATTGGCTTTTCCTACCACAATGAGTTTTCCGCTTGCAATATCAGAAATTTCAACATTATTGGGGCTGAATACAACCTTCTTTGGTAAACCAGTGTGTGTCATTTGATACATAGAAAGCAGGTATGTAGCTAGAGAAGGAACATAAAGAACATTATGGAAACTTCCATGCTCTAAATGAATAGTGCCTTTTCCCTTTGAAGAAATTTGTGAGTCATCTCCCATGTGGATGGAGATGATTCTTTTGGAGTCCAATGATGAAAAATAATATTTGATTGCAGCCATATGATTCGAAGCTCCTGAATCTATGAGAAGAGTTTTGGAATTCGAAACACTAGCCATGAGTGCATGACCTCGTTCTGTATGCTCATTGTTCTTCTTCTTCCTTGTGCCATAAGGAAGAGCAATGTTTTTTTTCTCCAAGAGAAGGGACATCTGATCTATGGTATTTTTCATGCATGAGCTTTCAAGATGAAATCCCTTGCTGCAATAAGAACATTTAGTCTTCTCTTTTCCCTTTTGTTTGTCTTTTCTTGAACCAGATGGCTCATGCGACTGATTTATCTTCTCCTGTTGCTTTGGAAGATCAAGCTTTGGCTTCTCTTTCTTTTGCTTCCCTTTTCCATTCATAGCTTTGGATCCTCCATCAAAAAGGGCTTGATCTTTAGAGTTTTTGATGGTCCCCATTTGAACAATCTTATCATGCTCTTTTGTCAAGGATTCAATGAAAGAATTCAAGGTAGGCATCTTCCAATTGGGAATTGTGAGCTTTCCCGTATTGAAAGTGGAAACAAAGACTGAATAGTCTCTTCCTAGCTTTTTAAGGATTGATATAATCATTTTCTTATCTTCCTTTTCCACTCCACATTGCTTGAATAGCATTACTAAGTGCTTAAACTTAGTGAAGAAGTCATTGATGGTCTCAAAATTATCATGATTGAGGGAAATCAACTCTTTCTCTAGCTGATATGATCTCATTTCATCCCGCTTGCCAAAGAGTGTGGAAAGTTGTTCCCACACCTCTTTCGGAGTAGTCAATCCACTGAGATGGACAAGAAGATCCTTAGAAATGTTGAGACAAAGGAAACCATAAGCTTCATCAAGCTTATTGAAGTATTTTTCCTTCTCTACTGCAGATGTAGCTTCGAATTCTAGTCCCATGGTGACTCTGTAAAATCCTTTAGAGCACAATACTATCTCCATATCAGCCTTCCACTAATAATAGTTGAAGGGAGTGAGGACATTTGATGAAGAAGTGTCCATCTTCAAGAAGAGCAAATGCAATAGGAGGAGGAAATAACCTACAAATCACAAAATAAACAAGAAATCTTAGGTCAACAACCTGCACTTTTCAAGTTGCATCACACCCAACATAGGAAATCAAGCAAGCTTGAATATCCAATGATCAATATCCAAGAATTATGTGGAAACTCTCGGCTTCTGGTGTAGAGTTGGCAAAAATAGCTGCAAGTGCAGAATCACTGCTGCAATATGAGCAAACTTGCTCAATCTTCATGAATAATCCCTCCAGAAAATTTTTCTTGTCCCCTCCATAGCTCTAATACCATATGAAATTCAAAACAACAGATCTATGGAACAAGAGAAACAATTACTAGAGATGCATAAAGAATAATATGTGAAAACTGTGCAAAAGACTTGCAGCAATGCTCTATTGAACTTAGAAGTAGAATACAATACAATATAGTAACAATGATTGAATGATTCGAATTAACCAAGGATGTCATTCAAATAGCCTGCATGGTGTAGCATGTCTCCACTAGGAGTCCTCATCATCAATCAGCAATAGTGTCATCAATGCACAAGTAACGGTCAACCAGGTGTCAAACTGAGTCTAACTGAATGTAGGTAGGTGTAACTGGCGCATGTGGCACTAATGTAGTGAAGGAGAATCTAAGGAGGGTGCATGAGGAGCTGTCTGGAGTCAGAATAGTCAAACTAGTCTCTCTGGATGTCCATTGGAGTGTTTCAGTCAGTTAACTAGTCAATATGTCCTCAAATCAAGGAACAGATCCACAAATCAAGCAAATAACTGAGTGTGTCAATAGTGGTAGGTGAGGAGGGCACAGTTTGTCTCAAGAGATGAAAACAAGGAGCATCATGGACTAGGATGGATGGAACTGAACATAAATAAGCTCTCGAGGCTAGCAAACTAGGGACTAGGTGCTGGGGGACACCATACTGATGACTGGGATCCACGCAAATGCATTCCTATATGCAGAATGCATGCAAACATAAATATGATGGTGAGAATATCCTAACAATATGCATACTGGTTTCATCTGAATTCCCCCCTCTGGTTTTTCCTTCAATCTCAACCATCGTTGATTTTGTTGATTATCCATTGGTGCATAAATTCAAGGTATGCTTATAGCTACATCTTCCACCATAGTAGCTTCTTGAACATTATGCATGTTAAATCCTTTATTATTTCTCTTTGGACATTTCCTAATATAGTGGCCACCTCCACAGTTCTAGCATTTTACTTGATATGGTTTCCTTTGTCCCGCAAACTCAACCATCTTTGATTCACTATGAAGAATTTTTTCTTTGGAGATGTTTTTCTGGTTACCGTTATTACCAATAAGATTAAACCTTTTTTCCTCTGATCTTGCTTGTCTTTCAATTTACCTTTCCAAACTTTGTGAATATCATGTCTTCATTTGCTTTGTTCATATAGGAATTTAACCTTCCTTATGCATTCCTGCAAAGTACAAGGCTCATCATAAGTGATTCTATCCAGGTAGTATGTTGGTAATCCACTAAGAAATCAATGGAATTTAAATTTTTCACCTTGTATGAAACCAACATAACTTAATAGCTACAAGAACCTTCTCTCATACTCCTCCATAGTCATATTACCCAGTTTGAGTTCAAAGAACTCCTATATTTTGTTATCATAGTATTGTTGATACATGTATTCATGTTTAAAATACATCGGAAACCTCTTCCACGAAATTTTCCTTTCATTAAGATTTTCCACCTTCTTTAGTTGCTTCCACCACCTGTAAGCCTTTCCCTGAATATTGTATATAGCAATTCAGGCCTCTTGATTATTAGATTAATCATGCAACTGCAAATATTTCCTCATTTTTAATAGCCACATTTCTTCACTTTCCCCTAATTTTTCCCCATTAAAAGTGGGAGGTTTGATTTTCCTGATTTCACCCTGTAATAGATCCTCATCACATTTTCTCTTATAATACCTTCTGAATAAAGTATCTTTCTTATTTTCAGATGCTTCTTTTCCATGATTACTTTCAACTAATTGATTATGAAAATGATGCCTCATTCTGCTTGTTAAATTTTGAGCATTAATTCACAATACGCTAGGATCTTCACTGAGAGAATAACATATACAGTATATCAATGCATAACAATCACAATAAGCATCACAAGAATCAAAAGCATGAGAAACAAGAGACACAGAGTTTCTGTGGGGAAAACCCTAAGGTGAAAAACCCCACAAATTCCTCAGAGATAGAGAGAGCAATGGCTCAACCAAAATACACTTGAGATAGTCTCCTAGTAGCAGATAATCCTCCTCCTCACTAGTGCGCCACTTTCTAAGTGAGAGAGATATAACTTTCCGAATGATCTAAATAGAGATCACTTGATCTCTATTTATACTAACCTATTTGCCCAATGACCTTATGGGGCCGAATTGTCTAGCTAGGTACATCCACATTACAATATATATATTTCAGGGCCAACCCCACACATGGTGGTCTAATAACCCATCGACAAGTGCACACACTTGTGACACTTGTCAATCAACATGACGACACTTCCTTATAGAGGAATAACACATCTCTAATAAGGGTACAATAAATATATATGAAATACATAGATGAAACACATTCCGCAGTTACATATACATCAACACTCCCTCTTAACTAGGAAGGTATTTCTCGACACAGATCTGTTAGACAAGTCTTATTCTCGGGATCATCGTCATCGATGCATCGCCATCGTCTTCGTCACTGCTGCTGCTATCTCAACCAATCTCTGACTCTACTCGTCATAGGAAGTTCTACAGAGCCGATCCTTTTTCATACTGGATGTAGGCCCACCACCTGCAGGTCTTCGTCATCACTGGCCATACTGTGGAATCCTCAAGACTTATTACGTGTGTCACAAAACCTCGAAAGAGCATCCCAGGCTGTTACGAGCACACGGCTCTACCTATAGGATCTCCCAGGGCCATATTATATGTGACCTCACCACAAAACCTCGCAAGAGCATCCCAGGATGTTACAAGCACACAGCACTACCTATAGGATCTCCCAGGGACAGATTATATGTGGTCACCAAAAAACCTCGCAAGAGCATCCCAGGCTGTTACAAGCACACAGCTCTACCTATAGGATCTCCCAGGGACAGATTATATGTGGTCATGGAAAAACCTTGCAAGAGCATCCCAGGACTTATTATGGGCACACAGCCCAACCTATCGTATCTCCCAGGGACATATTATATGCCATAGGACAAAACCTCGAAAGAGCATCTGCCAGATATCCCAGGGCCATATTATATGCCATAGGAAAAACCCCGAAAGACTATCTGCAAATCTCCCAGGGCCAAATTATATGTCCTCCCAGAGCAAAACCTCGAAAGAGCATTTGCCAGATATCCCAGGGCCAAATTATATGCCATAGGCAAAACCTCGAAAGACTATCTGCAAATCTCCCAGGGCTAAATTATATGCTCATCTGCACAACCTGATCCATGGCCATAGAGTATCAACCTGATACTCACCATACATCATCCTAATGTACACATGATCATCCTGATTATCATCACTGCAACATCTTGCTGCAAGTGATCTGGAGCAACATCCTGAAGCTCATCATCCATGATCATCCTGATCATACAATGCATCTACCTGATGCATACCAAGTATCTACCTGATACATATCATCATATATGATCCACCTGATCATACAATGTATCCACTTGATACAAATACAAATACATGATACATATCACCATACATGATCCACCTGATCATACAATGTATCCACCTGATACATATACAGATACATGGTCCAAGCATCCAACATGATGCATATACAAAATACACACAAATGATCCTACTGATCATATCCAGCATCCAACATGATGCGTACATACATATAAATGATCCAACTAATCATATCCAACATCCAACATGATGCATACATACATATAAATGATCCAACTGATCATATCCAGCAGAATCCAGAACATCATCCTGATGCTTATCATCCAGCACTTACATCCACAGCCATGTGAAGGATCCTCCTTCCAACATGCTTGGAATGGCTTCAGCAAATGTGTCCATCACTTCTTCCTTGAAGTGTCATCAATCTGAAGAACACCAAGCCTCTCTCTAAAGTACTCGAACTTCACCCTGGCTAGTGGCTTCGTTAGCACATCTACAATCTGCTCGTCCGTCGCAACATACAGGAGCTTCACAGCTCCTCTCTGCACCATATCCCTGATATAGTGATATTTGATCTCTATGTGTTTCGACCTGTCATGAAACACTGGGTTCTCAGATAGCTTCACACAACTCTGGTTATCATAGAAGATACCAGTAGCATCCAACGGGAGATCAAATAACTCAGAAAGTAGCTTCTGTCGCCATACTGCCTCACAACTATCTGAACAGGCTGCAACATATTCTACCTCAGCTGTACTCAGTGCTACGCAGGACTGCTTCCTGCTAAACCAAGAGATCACACCTGATCCCATACTGAAGCAGCATCCAAATGTGCTCTTCCTATCTGCATCACTGCCAGCCCAATCTGAATCAACATAACCCTGCAGGTTAAACTTTTGATTCGCTTCATACTTGAGCCCATAATCAACTGTACCCTTCAGGTACCTTAGAACATGCTTTACAGCAACCAGGTGAACACTCCTCGGATTCGTCAGGAACTGGCTCAATGTGTTCACCGCAAAGCAAATATCTGGTCTCGTGTTCATCAGGTACATCAAGGACCCAATCATCTGACGATACATAGAGACATCAACCGGCTCAGATGAAGCATCACAAAGAAGCTTCAGATTCGATGCCATAAGTGTGGCCATGGCCTTGCAATCCATCATCCAAACCTCTTCAGGATCTCTACTGCATACTTCCCTTGTCCAAGGAAGATTCCATTTGCACTCTGCCACACCTCCATGCCAAAAACAAATAGTGCATCATCCCCAAGTTCTTCATCTCGAACTCGGCAGCAAGCTTCCGCTGCGTGTCAGCAATCAATCTATCATCTCCTGTTACAAATAAGTCATCCACATACAGTAGTAGAATCATAGGATTCCCTTCCTCAACCTTGTAGTAAAGGTTGGAATCCTCTTTACTCTTGGTAAAGCCCAAACTAGATAAGAAACTATCCATCCTACCATACCAAGTCTGGGAGCTTGTTTCAAGCCATACAAGGATTTCTTCAATCTGCACACATATGAATCCCTTTCATCTATTTCAAAACCGAGTGGCTGCTCCACATATACTTCCTCTTCAACTACACCATTCAAGAAAGTAGTCTTGAAATCCATCTGGTGTATCTTCTATTTCATCACTTTTATATTTCTCTATGCTGCCATCTGTAGCATACTTGATCTGATAGATCCATATGGAAGTCATAACAAAACTTCCCTTCAGGGCTTGGGACTACATCCCAAACATCATTTTTCATGATCGACGGATCATGGCATTCTTCCTGTATCCTGGGAACTTCAATATCTTCAATAGATAATTTTGTTGCTTGAACAAATGTTGTAGTCCTTCTTTTGTAGGTGAAGGTATACGATCTTTCCTACAAAACAAGTTAAATTGCATGATTAGAAACATCTCATAATTTTCAGACAAATTCTTACACATAAAGAAATATGTCATATAGTCATGCAATTATCTTAGCTAATGCTTCAATACAACATTTATCCATGTTCCATAACTTTCTAGATGCCTTCTAGTCTCTACCAGAACATTGTTAAGAGTTTGCACTGCTCCCAACATGTCAGCAAAGAGGTTTCATTCTAGATAAGTAGCAATGGAATGTTGTATAGTGCCATAGGCCACTTACCCAACACATGCATATTAGTAGTATACAGTTCATTAATGCAATCATTCTAATATGCAAAATACATATCCTAAGTCTAGGAACATGAGCATATACATCATTGAACAATTTTATTTAAGCAAACAAATATGCAAGAAATGATAATTAAAATACTTATCTTTGTTTGTTTGTTGGGTGGAATCCCTCTGAGTCTTTGCTTCCTTGCAGGAGCTGCTGGAGTCCTTCTACACCTTTCTGTTGTGGAATGTAGAGAGATGGACAACTCCCTCTGAATATATGCACCCTTGCAAAAACCACTGGAGTGTGCTCCCTCTTGATCTTTGCTTCCTGGATTACATGTTCTTGAACTCATATTCATCCTTGGTCCCTATGCATGCTTATTAGTATCATGATTGTGTTATCCTTGTGATCTCATACAAAATCATACATTCATTAGTATACTATTAAAACACAATAATCTCAAGCATGTATAGTCATGATCATTTCAAACAGAAATAATAAGCATTAGCATTCAAGGTTTATATAGGACTCTTATGGTTAGTCATATCATAAGAAACATAACATGTATAAACCTGTAATTACTCAAACCTATGACTCTTTTGGTTAGTCATAACATTAATTAAGGTAAGACACATAATATGCATATACCCATGATTATTCAAACTTATGACTTTATGAACAATAATCATCAATCATGCCATGCATACTTATATGATAGATCCTATGATATAAGAAACACATACCTGGTCACCATATTTGCTAGTTATGTCTAGCAATGTGTTCTTGTTCTCTTCAATGACCTGCATAACTCATTAGTTAACTTTTGCAAAAACAAATTATACATACCTCTATGTGATCCATGACTATGGACGAATCTTTGTCTTTATGTCACCATGGCATGTTCAAGTTGTCCCTTCAATTTGTACAAACCTCCCTCTTGCTCTCCAATCACTACTGCATCATCGATTGTTTTACCCTTTGGCCACATTAGGACTTGGCCATCTACAAATGCAACCCTCATACCTTTTGCATCTAATGTAGAGATGGAGAGTAAGTTCTTCTTGAGCCCAGGTACATAAAGGACTTCTTTCATCTTCAAATATTTTCTAGAATCTAGGTTGTAGGAGGCTTCACCACTTCCTTTGATTGGGTATTGTTAATCATCCCCAAGTTTCACCTTATGAGGTGATTCATGTTCAGATAGATTCACAAAGGATTCCTCAAACCCAGTCATGTGTTTGGAAGCCCCACTATCAATCAACCAATCATTACAATCATGGCAGATAGTACCTATGAGAGCAGAGATTAGAACATACTCTTCTTCACTTGACGAGTCATCGTCACTATCATCACTTTCTGCCCTAGCCTTCTTCTTTGGAGGTTCATCATCTTCGGCAGCATGAGCATGGAACTTTATTTTGCTGCCCTTCTTCTTCTTGCTGGAGTTGTTGTTATTATCCCTTTTGTTCTTGGAACAATCTGAAGCAAAGTGACCCTTCTCATTGCATGTGAAGCATCTTAGATCCTTCTTATTCTTTTAATAGGATCTCTTGTAGCGAGAGTGCTCCTTCTTGGGCTTGCTTCTTTTGGTGTGGGCTGCGAGAGCTTGATCTTCACCTCCCATCTTTTCTTCACGAGATACAAGTCTAGCCTCTTCTTGAGAGCATTCATCCCATAGTTTACTGAAAGAGATCAATTTCTTTCTTGCACAGATTCCTTGAATAAAGGAGTCCCATGACCTAGGTAGGCCATTCAGAGTGGTCATAACAACTTCACCATTGTCCACTACTTCATCCATAGATTCAAGTTGCTCCTTGATCTGAGAGACCTTCGAGAAGTAATATTGAATGCTTTCTCCATTCAACATCTTGACCCCTTTCAATTGATTCCGCAGAGTCATCTTCCGATTTATGTTCTTCCCTTCAAATAGCTTGGTCAAAGAGTCAAACATCTCCTTGGGTGTCTTTAGAGAAGACACATGGGGTGTGGGATGGTATTTAATAGAATCAACAATGATTCTCTTTGCCTTTACCAAGTTCTTCTTATGCAATACCTTGGCCTCTTCATCCTCTGGGATAGGGATGTCTTCTTTTATATATGAGTCCAACTCATTCTCTTCGAGGATTAACCCAATCATATACTTCCAAGCTCGAAAGTTATCAGCCCCTTCAAGCTTATCCTCAAGCTTGGTGTGGTAAGACATCTTAAAGAGTACTTCAAATGGAAATAGAAAATATTTAAGTCTTACCACTTGAAATGCTGAAAACTGGATCTGGTCCCGGATTAGGGTTTGTCGAAAAAAACCCTAAAAATTCAAAATGTGAATTTCAAATTTCTGAAAGGATAGAAAGATGCGCCTTGATGAGCTGATCAGCCTGGTGCATTCAGAATTTGATATCAGCAAAGCTTTATCCTTCAGATTTGTCGTTTTGTCCTCCCAGGTTCACTCGGGAGAGCCCTGAATTAGGGTTTGAGTTTCCCGGAGATCTACCCAGCCAAAAATATCGATCCAAAGCTCTAAACTTTGATTTTTGCAAGGATCTTCCAGCTGTGTCTTCCGATTCCAGAAATTCCTATTTTTGTTGAAACCCTAATGTTTAGGGTCAAATCTGAAAATGCTCAGAATTGAATTCTGATTGGACAGAGAGATTCTCCTTGATGAGTAGAGTCAATCTACTATTCTTCTTTTCCAAAAATTGTGGAGAGAAACTCAATAAACAAGAAACTCAAGTTTCCATCACTGCAAAATGTCTTCTTCTCAGGTTAGCTCTGATACCATGTTAAATTTTGAGCATTAATTCACAATACTCTAAGATCTTCACTGAGAGAATAACATATACAGTATATCAATGCATAACAATCACAATAAGCATGACAAGAATCACAAGAATCAAAAACATGAGAGACAAGAGACACAAAGTTTTCGTGGGGAAAACCCTAAGGTGAAAAACCCCACAACTTCCTTAGAGATAGAGAGAGCAATGGCTCTACCAAAGTACAACCAAAATACACTTGATATAGTCTCCTAGCAGCAGATGATCCTCCTCCTCACTAGTGCGCCACTTTCTTAATGAGAGAGATATAACTTTCCGAATGATCTAAATAGAGATCACCTGATCTCTATTTATACGAACCTGTTTTCCCAGTGACCTTATGGGGCCGACTTGTCTAGCTAGGTACATCCACATTATAATATATATATTTCAGGGTCGACCCCACACATGGTGGTCTAATAACCCATCGGCAAGTACACACACTTGCGACACTTGTCAATCCACATGATGACACTTCCTTATAGAGGAATAACACATCTCTAATAAGGGTACACTAAATATATATGAAATACATAGATGAAATACATTCCACAGTTACATATACATCAACACTGCTTACATATTTACTTCTTGAAAGTTGGCGTCCCTCAATAAATATTCTGCTCAGAGATTCTCTTTCTTTCCCTCTCATGGTGGAGGGTACATGTTGCACCTGATTCTATAACTGCATCTAGTTCTAGAATATTTGCAAATTAACCTGGTTTTGTTTCTCGAGGATCTGTAGAAATTTTCTATTTTTGGTCTGTAATCCTTTCAATGTTTTGAGCAATTCCTCTACCTCCATCTCTGTCTTATTGTTGCTGGATTTTTTTCTTTGGAAACTCATTCCCACTTTACCAGTGAGAAAGGAAAGTCCGAGTTCATTCGCCATTTTCACTACACCACTTCTATTTAATCTGGCAATCTGTATTATTTTTCCATTTTGTTAGACACAAAAAATATTTATACACACATAATTTGGTCATATCATGCATGCATTTTTCCTTTATGGGTTTTCATCTAATGATTTAAGTATAGTTTATCCATATCAAATACAATCTGATTGCATTATTTATTTTATAACCCATGAGGTTTGAGAGCTATAGCCTCAACTCTGATACCATTATGTAACGTTCCATGTTACACTATGCTTAATAAATCACTCAGATTCCACTCTAAAACACGATAGCACATATACATGCTAAATTAATTTTTGTTTCCTTTTATTTTAAGGATATTCAATACCAGCTCTTCGTTGTAGAAGCTTTCTTAGTTATTAGATTAAATAATTTAATTAATTAATTAAACATATTTAAGTAAACTTTGATGTAATATTATACATTAGGCTAGTAACATCAGACAATCTAAATGTATTTCCCCGTTATCATTTTTGACTCGACTGATCTGATGTCCTTGACATCAGACATCAGACTGTGGACTTCAGAATGATTCCATAGTCTTCCTCTTAACTTCTCTTCGACGTTTTCATTATGATGTGGGTCCCACCACCTTATCTCCGGAAACATTGGAAACGTCGGTCATGATCGGTTCTTCGACCAACCATCCCTACTTGTCCCATTCGATGTTAACTACGGAGGAAGGATAAAATAGGGCACTTTTAGTCCTTAAGTGATTCAAATGATTTGGGACTTAGCCAAATCTATGGAAACCATCTAAGGCATAAGATTTGGTGAAGCAAACGCATGCACATCTCTTCCTTAATTCCGACAACTTTAACTTAGAGAAATTAGTACATTTACAATGTAGGTAGCCATTCAACCCTCTAGTTTCTATAACTGAAACTTAGAATGTATAGACTTAAGTCTAATCTCATCAAACACATCTTTTTAATATTTCCTATCACACTTTAAATCTTACAATTTGTACAAGGTGAAGAATTTCATTTAAACATTAATCCCATAAGAATTTCACTAGAAGATTAACCATTTCTGAAATGTTAATTTCACCACACTTAGACAAATTTCGACTAAGTAAAATTAATAGGAAATAAACAAATTCCCACAGGAAGAACACATTCCTAGTATATTAACTCCAATAAGTGTTTCCTTTTTACATTGAATCGCCATTCTTGTTGACAACATCAACCCAGAATGCCAAATTACTTATACATGGGAACATTCATGTACACATTTGCAAAACAAGATTATTTATTGTTCACATTAACCAAGAAACCTTTCATTTAAGGAAAGAATGTTTCAGGGATAATAGACAACTCTCAACAATTAGACAATTCTTGAAACAATATCACTTAACAAGGTTAAATGGCTCCTCACAAGAAATACGCATTCACAGGGACATAATTCCACTAAGTAATTTCTTATACAAAAAATTGACACTATCAACAATGCCATTAACCTAAAATGACAAATTTTACATGCATTCTTCATTATTATATAGGCATGAGAATTTTCTTACACAAATATGCAAAATTCAATTTTGTAAATACTTCAAGGAATGAAAATTTCACCCTAAACACACGTGACAATTGATATTACCATGAATCATTTGAATCCATTCCAAATTCATACAATTCATAATGAAATTGATACAGGACATGAATTAATTATATGTATTATTGATAAATTGAGCAATGGTTGCATATGTGGAATGCTCCACCCAACCATAGGATGCCTTGCTAATTAATCTCTTAGCAAGGTTCCACCCCCAAGCTGAGACTATAAATTCACCAGGAGAGCACTCAAGCTTATCAAAGGTTAATAAATAGGTTAACAAGGTAATTCCCACCAGGTTTCCTTTCAAGAATTTGGCACTCACCAATTCCTCACAAACTTCATGGTTTCATTGGGAGAAGGGTTTGGAGAGTCTGTGATAATTTCCATCTTGGAGTCGACACGTTTTGAGCCCACTTGCTAAGGCTCATCTTATGGACAAGAACATTGTCAAATCCTACACCTATTTTCCATTCCCAATAAATATATGAGATTATCTTATGCGTACAAAGAATTGGGCCAACCAGTCACTAACTTACATTATTTTTAATCAAAGTTAATTTGAATTTTAATGAATGAACAATTAATATTCATCCCCCCAGGAGCTTGCAACAACCCCATTACATGAGAAATCAAATGTTACCTTATAAGGGAAGGAAACCAAGTTTGGCTAATGGTCATCATCACGACTGAGGCAGTTGGGATTTTTCACAATTTCTAATGCCTCTTAATGTCATTAAGAATGTAATAGACAATGAAACCTTGGAACTGGTAGGTTTATGCCTCAAATCCACATTTTTCTATTTTCAAGGTGACTTATATGAAAAAACATGTGGAGCAGTGATGGGATCACCATTGTCTCCTATAGTTTCCAATCTGTTCATGGAGCATTTCTAATAAAGAGCCCTCAACACCTTCAGCTTACAATTGGATTGGTGGGTGGGATATGTCGATGATACAAATTTGAAATGATCCCATGGGATGGATGAACTCAACAAGTTTTTTTAACACGTTAACAACCAATCAAACTCCATTGAGTTCACCATGGAACTTGAAAAGGATCATACCCTACCTTTTCTAGATGTTTGTGTATCATAAACACTGATGGCTCCATGGCACATAAGGTGTATAGGAAGGTAACACATACATACCAATACCTACATGCGATTTCTCATCACCACCCAAGCTAGTAAATGGGTGTGCTTAATACGCTTATAACTTGGGCCGTAAGAATCTCAAACAATGATCACCTGGAACAAGAAAATGAGTACTTGCACAAGTTTTTTCAGAACAATGGTTATACTGATAAACAAATCAACTAGTCCTTCAATACTAGTCCTTCAATAGGGTGAGGCAACATCAAAGAAATACTCAGGAGAATGTCAACGAGAGTGAAAAGATAAAGGTGTTTCTACCTTACATACAAGGCACAAGTGATAAAATTGCCAAGCTGCTGAAAAGAAAAGGCATTAGCACAATATTTTCCCCTCCAAACAGCTTAATGAAACTCCTAAAATACGTCAAGGATCCTATTGATCCACACCTGCATAAAGGAGTCCACCAGATCCCACGCGCATATGGAAACGCATATGAAGGTGAGATTGGTAGATCAATCAAAATTAGGGTTAAAGAACACATTGCAAATATATATCATAATTGAAGTAAAAAAATGGCACTTACAGATCACTTACATAGAACCAAACACCCCATTGTCATTGATGAAATAAAGATCCTTGCAAAAGTCGAAAACTTTACAAAAAGGAGTATAGAGGCGTTAGAAATTGTGAAAAAACCCAATTGCCTCAATCGTGATGATGGGTTGACCATTAGCCAGACTTGGTTTCCTGTCCTTATAGGGTAACATCTAATTTCTCATGTAATGGGGTTGTGGGTGAATATTAATTGCTCATTCATAAAAATTGAAATTCAACTTTGATTACAAATAAATTAAATTAGTGACTGGTTGGCCCAAGTCTTTGTACACATAAGATAATATCATATATTTATTGGGAATGACAAAGAGGTGTAGGCTTTGACAACATTATTTTCCTGAAGATCTGCCTAATCTAGTGGACTTGAAATGCGTCGACTCCAAGATGGTGATTATCGCAGACTCTCCAAACCCTTCTCCCAATTTGACCTACTACAAATTCTCTTCTCATTCATGGTTTATTCTCAGTAATTCAAAGTCTTGGTTTCAACGAGTTCCATGCCAAACAGTTTGCATTTCCCTTCCTTGATTTCCTTCCAACAACAAAATAGTGAAAACCCACACCGTTGCTCTATGCCCATGAATTTCATCAAGGTCAGTTCATATACAGTTCACCATTTCATTGGCCATTTAGATATGGGTTCTACAACAATAGTCAACGCCCAACAAAAATCAATTGACATGTTCAAATTTGATGACAAGGTCGAATGATAGGTTCAAAACTCAACGACGGAATGGTTCGTTCCTAGGCCACTTTCTCGAGTTCACATACGTTCATCCTCTGTTGTACCAATTCTTCCTGCATGCATGCTTTTAGCTGCATGGTTAATTCTGTCCACGTGGTCTTCCCAAAAGACTCGTGTCTCATATGTGTCCTTAAACCTTCATTTAGCATGTCATTAAACATAATTAACACATAATCAAGGATTAATATTAATCAAAAGTTTTAAGGACTAAAATATAGTTAAGACACTTTTGAGTTCAAGTTAGGTCATGGTCATGTCATTAACCCCCTAGGCCACCTAAAGCCCCCATTAACCCCCTAGGCCACCAAAATCCCCCCTCTAATGAATTCATAGGTCCCTATTTTTTTAGAGTTCACCTCATCCGCAACTAGTTATTTTTATATTAATATTTACAATTTATACAACTTGTTCAGCCCTTCAAGCATTTCATCATTAAAACTTACAACATTAAATCAAGGCTTCAAAACCAGGGGTGTTACACATGCAAAGGTAAAGATAGCAAATTGGTATAGGCTAGAAACACCAACTCTCTCATACCAGTGTCAGGCTACCAACCAAATGAAAGAAAAGTATAAGGACAAGCAAAGACAAATGGAAATATGAGTGAATTGCATATTTCTTCAATATCCCTTAATCCAAAGAATTAGGTTTTCAAACTTCAAAGTTTTTTGACACATTAAAAGATATTCATTTCGAGTACTATAATTGAATAAATCAAATAATTAATTTAAATTTACAAAGTAAAAATACCAACGTTTATTTATGATCATGGAAAAAAAATCAAATATAAAAACATTTAATATAATTCGTCCAGATACGTCCATCTCCCAGTATCCATGTCCTTCAAATAATAATTAGAGATTATGAGATTGATTAACGTTACTAAAATGGAGAGAGAACCTATGCTTACCGCTTAACTGTTAAGGGAGACTTTGTTAAGCGTTGCCTACCTACCGCTTAACTATTAAGGAAGGCTTTGTTAAACGTTGCCTATCTATATTTTTTCAATTCTGTAAAACTGTGGATCTTCAAATTTAGTTCAATGGTCGAGTGAATATGCATCAGCCAGGATCTAGTAAATACAAAGAGCTTTATTTTCAGCACTGTAAAGTGTTTGGAACTACTTTATAAAGCTTATGATTGAGATTTTTCACTTTGTTTTCTATAATATCTTCTTAAAAGAGACATTTGCCTTTTCTGGTTTTTTAAGTATGTCAAATACAGAGGCATTTGCCTTTTCTTGTATTTTAAGTATTTCAAATACAGAGACATCTCCCCAATCCAAATGTAAAGTACTGTTTAGGTAGGTGAATGCATTCAAGCATCTTCACAGATATTATATATAAATCGACGCAATCATAAATGCTGTTTCTTTTATTTGTTTGAAAGATAGCATACCATACCAGAAGTTTGTAGCACATGGGCCAGCGTGCCGGGGAATTTGTTTTCTGTGGTGCAAACAAACGAAACCATTCACGCCAGTGTCCCCATGGTCCTCACCATTGTCATTTCTCGAGATGCCGCAGTGAGTTATGGATCTACTATGAACATTCGCACTATAGGATATAAACTGCAAATATATCAATATCATTCAATGGATAAAAATCAGTCACCGCAGGTAACATGCATGTACAAAGATTCTTTTCCTAGAGGCCCACGCCGCCCACCTCCTCGCTCTGGCTCTGCATCAATATCTGCCATTAGTTGTTTGCCGTAGCATGTGCAGGTGGGCCAATTGAGGACACAGGAGCGTGCACAGCCCATGTGCTGCTTATTAAACAATACACTTTTTAGTTCAAACATCGATTTAAGATGACATAAATTTTTGAATGCTACAGGCTACAGCTGTTCGAAGATAGATCGCTGACACATCTATATATACGCTGCAAAATCCTCATTGTAAATCCAACCAAACATGTCCTCCTCCTGTCTCTAAGTCGTCGTAATTGCTTCAGATCTCGTTGATTCTCAGATTGGTCCCTTTTAACTTATACTGAGTCAGTGCTCTAGGAGTCTAGGTAGTTTCAGTGGTGGTTTTTATTATTGCTTAATATTGTAAGCATGAGATCGATGAAAATGGTAAAGAGCATTGCATTTGTCGCATTGTTTACATTCATCTGGTTATTAACTGGAGCTCATGGATATGGAGGCTGGGAGTCAGCTCATGCCACATTCTACGGTGGGAATGATGCTTCTGGGACAATGGGTAAAGTTCTATCTTAATTAATTGTTATATATTTCATGTGTACTACAGTTTTTTATCAATTAGGGTCTCATTTGCCTGTTTCGAGACTGAATTTTTGGCTGTGAAAACGGTGCAGGAGGAGCGTGTGGATACGGTAATCTGTACAGCCAAGGCTACGGAACCGATACTGCTGCTCTTAGTACTGCTCTGTTTAACAACGGACTGAGCTGCGGAGCTTGCTATGAAATGAAATGTAACGACGATCCCCAATGGTGTTTGCCGGGCACGGTGACCGTCACTGCCAGCAATTTCTGCCCGCCAAACAACGGTCTCCCCAACGACAACGGTGGATGGTGCAACCCACCGCTGCAGCACTTCGACATGGCGGAGCCCGCTTATCAGAAGATTGCCAAGTTCAGGAGTGGGATCGTCCCCATCCTTTACAGAAGGTAATAATTCATTGCCCCATCATTTGTATAAGCTAACTGAATTCAAACTGATCATTTCCTGTCTTTTTCTCTCATTGCTAATTTCTAAGAGGCTGACAATGCAGGGTCCCCTGCTTGAGGAAGGGAGGGGTTCGTTTCAATATGAATGGCCATTCGTACTTCAACCTCGTGCTCATCACCAATGTTGGAGGAGCTGGAGATGTCCAGGCCGTTTCGATTAAGGGGTCAAGGACTGGTTGGCAGCCCATGTCACGCAACTGGGGACAGAACTGGCAAAGCAATTCATACTTGAACGGGCAGAGCCTTTCGTTCAAGGTCACCACCAGCGATGGCCGGACAATTGTTTCATATAACGTGGCTCCTTCAAACTGGCAATTTGGCCAGACATTCGAAGGAAGCCAACTCTAATTAGGATAGCCAGTCTGTAGAGCTATCAATCATTTGGGATGATGCGGTGACTCAGACAGTCGACACCCTCTCCCGGTTATGAGCACTGTTATGTGATTTTTGAATTGTACTCTTTAGAGTCTCTATCGATGGATCATTATTAATTCTGAGGAGTCTGTACTGGGCCGGATTCTGGTCGGTTACTCTAGTCTCCTGGTGTAATATTACTGTATTAACATAATCCTTTGACTAATTATCGCTAATATTGCCATTTTCGTCGAGATTCCTGGCCAGCAAAAGCTTATGTTTATTTTTTCACTTAAAATGTGATTGGAACAATGCGAAGTGTGTGAAAGCCAATGTTACATTCGAAATTAATTAGAAATTTTGAAACTAATTTGTGTAGACTTAAATCTAAAGCCTGGCATACGTCTGTTTGTTTTGTTTTTTATTAGGTATATGCGGCACTCAATTGTCAGGCAATAGCAGTAGCAGGACGGAAGTAACGCACCCATCACGTAAAAATTATTCTTTTTAGGATTGGAGATGGAGAGGATATCCTATGGATTTTATGGATTTTTGAAGGGTCTTTTCAAGAATAGTCACAAATTGGAGGTTTAATTTGTAAATGGTAGATTTTCAATATGTTTATGGGTTTTGTGCTATTAATATATTTTATATTTTTATATAAAGAAAGAATAACTTTTAATTAATAAAAAATAATTTTTAATTTTTAATAAATTAATTTTACATTTAAAATTAATTAAAATTTAATTTAATTATAAGTCAAAACCTAAATCTAAACCCTAAACTAGGGTATATTGGATTTGCATATGAAAATGTGAAGATCCAATATCCAATGATCTTAAACAAACCAAAACACCACAATTTTATTTGTAGAAAACAATATAGATTTACTTTTTAAAATGCCTTTATAAATGATGGGGTTTCTATGTGTTAGGGTTAATTTTGATTGAGGAATGAGCAAGGATGTAAGTAGTTTTTATCACTGTTTTGGCAAGGTTTTGGTAATCAGTGACTTTTATTAATTGTATTTGCATATAAATAACTTTATTTATAAGGTTGGAAAGTTTATGCTTGTTTTATAAGAGAGATCACATCACATATTAATACATATACAAATAGAATGAAACTTTTTTGAACTTCTTGTAATATTAACAACTCGCCTATCATTGTTGTTGTTGTTAATAAAATAATTTAGCATTGAAATTCTTATTTGTATCAATTCATTTATTTGAAAATCCTGTCGCCCATTCCTTTTATATTTACGGTTACGGGAGAATGGAAAGTTTATGATTGTTATATAGTGGAAATGATTAGATTTATTTAAAATCTATTATATGGTTAGGAATTCAGTCCTCCACTAATTTCATGAAAATACATGTATATATAACATTTCACTTTAGTAGTTGTGATGGTGTGTTATATCAATTTTTAAGATTTATTACAATGTTGTTAATAATTTAATTACCTTTTGAAATTTTTTTTTTTAATATTCTTTAAAAATATTACATTTCTTAAGATGTTTTTCAAGCTATTTTTTCAAAGTTATAAGTTTTAAAGTATTTTACTCCAAGTTTATAGCTTTTATGTTAAAATTGTTCGATCTAATAAATATTATAAAATCTATTTTTTCAAATTTATATATAAATCTTTTAAAAAAAAAGTTATTTCAAGCAAATTAGTTATATATCAAAGGATATCATATACAATACCATTTGTAAATTAGGAGACCTATTTATTATTAGCAATAATTTAACTACCTATTTATTATTAATAACCAACTCATGCATCAACTAATTTCCAGCTACAACATTTATATAACCTTTCATTTCCATTGTTATGATTATGTGTTGCTTTTATTCTTATAAATCTATTGCAATAATAAAAATTAAAGTTATAATATATTAGATTTAGGAGTAAATGAAATTTTAATATGTAAATCGTTTTTATATCCAAAATTTAAATTGTTTTGATATTTAAATTTAACAAAGTTCTGTACACTTAAAAATTTACATACCATTAAAATTTAATAATTCTTGTAATTTATTAATGTAATAATTCTTTTAATTTATTAATTCGAGGGATTTGGTGAGTATTTTAAGTAAATCTAATGTTTATTAAAGTTTTTAAATTTTAAGATTTTTATTTATAAATTTAAGGTTTTTCAATTTTATTGTTTTTATTAAAAAAAAATTTGTGTATCTAAATAATTTAGATATATTATAAAATTACTTTAATTTGTTAACCAATTATATGATAACCATTAGTTAACTAATTAAAGTAATTATATATATATATATATATATATATATATATAAATATATTGTGAAACAATGGAAATGAAATTACTTTGATGAAGAAAAATGATATTAGTAAAATGTATATTTATTATTATTTTTCAAATGAATATATGATGATGTCAAATTACTGAAAATTGATATCTTAGGGTTTTTGAAAATACCTTTAAACTAAGGTTTTATGGCATCTATAATTGTAAGTCTAAATTGAGTTAAGATATAACCTTTTCCATTTCATTCCAAAAATATTGTAATATCAATGCAACAAGTTTTTTTGGTGTTTTTTTAAGAATGGTAGAATGATCTATCTAAATGATCTAGGTTGAGGAAAATGCATTTTATAATCTTTTGTCCAATAATATAATCATAACTATATGAATTAGTTTATTTATAGATCCAATATTACTTAGACAATATATTTTATACATTTATTCTTGCATTTAAATATTTAAAATTTTTAATCAATACAATTATATTTTCTTCACTTATTTCATTAAATATTTTAATAACATATGTTTTCTTTCAAAACATATATATAATTAATTATATTCACCATCCATTACAACAATAAAAATAGTTATACACATTAAAAATGATCTTCCTTAGTTTTATGAAATAGAAATATAAAAAACAAAAATAAAAAAAATTGTAACTAATTTTAACAATTTTTATTTTTTCAAAAATACAAGGTGAAAATATCGCAATGTTTATAATCTTTCTAATTCAACTTAGTTATGTTAGGAACATTTTCATTCATTATTACTCATTTCTAAGCATGTGTGCTCCTAAATATGACTAGAATGAACAACGCCAAAACCAAAATCTTCAATCAAACATATGCATCCAGGTCAATAGGGTCAACTATAGTCATACATAGTCTACCATCATACAAAGTCAACCATGGTGAATCTTGGTGGACCATGATAACCATAGTTAGGTAGAGCTAATCAAACTTAGTCATCCATACACGACAATGGTCAACAAGGGTAACCAATACCATGTTAAAATAAGGTCAACCATAGTTATCCATGATGAAACACATCCAAGGATTATTAAAGTTAACGAAGGTACATCCATAATGAAACATAGTTTATTATTATTACTTGTTAATAATTTTTAATATTAACATTAACATTATTAATATTTAATTAGATTAACAATTTTAATAGATTTGTAAATATTAATATTGCAATCAATAACATTAACAATAATAACATAATTAATAAATTGATAACATTAATAATAATATTAAAATAAAGAAACATTAATGTAAACATTAATATCAACCTAAACCATAACATAGTGTTAACGATTTTTACAGTATTGATATCTAATTAACGATTAATATTAATATTATTGTTAACAATAATGACATTAATAATATCATTAATATCCATTATGTGACTAGAGTGAAGTTTAAACCCTAAGAGGATTGTGACATTTTAATCTATGATTAAGGATGGGCACCCATGATGCACCTCTTTGGCATATACCTCCAAACAAATTTTCTAGGCACACACATTTACCAATGAATATTTCTTGTGGGTGAGCAACCAACCAAAAGGTCAATTGCTAATCCAATTCTCTTGCCACCATTTTTTTGCTAATCCAATTCTCCTACCACGTGGGGGGAGCGAAAGGTCGGTTGTCGTACTTAGCTCTTTGGTTAGAGAGGGGTTATGAAGGATCACCCTTCTGCATATGCTAGGATCACCCTTCTGCATATGCTAGGATCACCGTTACTAATACCTTCAACCTACTACCTCTGCGATATGAATCTCATGGTGACTGCAATGCAATCCAGGGTGTGTGCAAGAAGATGAGGGTCACTTTAGATGCAATGCTACTTTTTTCAAATCTCGTTCCTGATACCTAAAACATAACGCGTTTCTGATATTTAGCACCTGCCATGGTAAGACCCGAGCCTAACATGTCATTGGACATGTAGGCTAGGTAACCATAATGCGTACGCGTTATGTAGTTACAAAACGCGTACGCATTATGTAAATCTAAAAATGAATTTAAATACACAGTCCCGACGATTGCCGACCACCCGCGGCACTCACGCATCAAAAACGCGAAATAGAGGCGAAATTGACCCTGGACGAGGACGGTTTGTGGCCCACTCAAGTATCCGTGTTGCTCGATTTAGCTGGAGGGGAGACAAATTCACCGGTGGATTGTCATCTAATCAGGTAATTCATTCACCCATACCATTTTTTTGTGATTTTTTAACCCAAATTACTATTTTTTTATTGTTTAAAACAACCTAGTTTTGTAATATTGATAAAATTGGTAATAACCTAATTTCTAATTAAATTCACACCTCCCTCAACCAAGATTAGTGAATAATTAAAATGAAACCCTTTTCAAAAACTCAAAAAATTCATAATCCAACCAAAAATTGAAAAAAATAAAACTCCCCCCTTTCTACAATGTATTCATCTAAGTCACCCGACACGAAGACACGGGACACGAGTGTCCCCACCAGGCTTCAAATTTGAAGCCTTCAGGCCACTTCAAATTTTACCCACACGTCATAGAAGGCCACTTCAAATTTTACCATGCAAAAAAAATTTAATTTCATGGTAAGCCCTTCAATAATTAAATTAACCACTACTGTTTAAAATTGCAACAGAAGGGTAGCTTCAAATTTCACCCATCAACAATTTTTAGTGGGAAATTGGGAATGCGGCTACTAGCTAGGTGACTTGGGAGTGGGACTCGGTTACTCTCCAATATCCACATGTTCGATCATCCATGGATCATGGACCATTGGGCCTCTAATAATATCATTGAGCAACTTACGTGGACGGGCTTACACTGAGTAGCCCATGGCTTGAACGCTTCGAAGTTCTCGTGTTTGTAGCGAGCGCTTACGTGTTTAACACATTTAATGGCATCAACAAAATTATTAAACCTGGAAGGTGGCTCATACGTGTTGTTGCTAGCGGGCTTACCAAGTTACAAGTTATCACATACCAATTCGTGAATGCTGACTCTGTGAGTTAATTGAGTATTCAATGTATAATATATTATGTTAATGTGCCCCCACAAATTTGGCATTTCAGACAAAATCCACAATCCATAAACTTCTTGTAATGTTGCAGGTTGTTGCTCCTGCCCGTGGCCCCTACCTATAGCCCTGTGTTTTCTTTGTTGTATCAAGTTAATCCTACCGTCTACAGCTCCCAGTCTCACACCCTATGTTTTCTTTGTTGTATCAAGTCAATCCTATAGCTCCCGAGTTCCACCTTTTGTTTTCTTTGTTGTATCAAGTCAATGCTCGAATTCCATGCTTCCATGGCTCCGACCATCAATATATAATATTGCATGAATAGAAACAAGCTTGTTCTTATACCCCTATTCCACCGTGGTTGAGCTACTTCCAAGTTCCACCTACCCTATCTCCTCCAGTCCTCCAGGATAGTTTGCGGAGCGAAGCTGGCAATGCCAGCTTGCCATAAACATATTTAAAGAAATTCGTTTTCTTTGAGGAGCTCAACTTCAAGGCTGACTAGATTTTTGACATCCTATGAATTTACAGGTCTGCTATATCCACTGAAAAATATAGCCTCTCAACTTTACTACGTCAATAAACATTGAAATTTTTATGTACTATTACATTTTCAAATGAAAAGAATAACTTATTATTAATAAAAAAATCAAATCATATTAATATATTAATGAATTTGAATTTAGCTTCCCAATATTAAAATAAATTATACATTTTAAATGATCCACAACCAAATATTATCCTGAGAAGGAAATGGAAAAAAAGGAATTTCCTCAACACAACATGCTATTTCCTTATGATGATGCTTTTACGTTTATGATTACCAACCTTGGAATCAGGTTTGGTTATCCGAAGGTGTAATATCTTCTAAGCTAAGTCAATAGATAGGGATGTTGGTATTGATATAATTATGACAAAGTTTTATAAAGGATTAGGAACAATTCCGTTGGCTTGTAGATGACATATTTATGGATAAAAAGCTTGTTGTTATGAGATAATGACATCATGCCTCAAAAACATGTCCCATACAATCTAATGTTAATGGGCGCTCTACATAGAAATTGGAATGTCAACATTTGTGAGTACAATAAATATGTTGATGATTTTGGCCTACTACAACTTTAATATATTGAGTGGATTTATAACCTTCACAATTATATAAGAGATTGTAGCTATGACTAGGAGGAGAGTTAACAATGCAACAAAATCAAGTAATCGAATTTTGTGCATAAAATGAACATAAGACTCTCACCAAATTTCACTGAATCTACGTCTTAACAAAAGAACTCATCGTTTCACGGGATTCCACCCCATCAATCCTTTTAACAGTAATGGCCATAACAGTTGCTACAACCCTAGCGCGAGAAAAATCAATCGAGCTACGCATGACAATACTTGAAACCAGACTTTTTGAACTCCCTATTACGTCATAGGAATCAATACTACTTTCTCCACAACACGTGGCACCCTCAATATCTTCCATCACCGCAATTTACATTTGATAAAAAACGTGTTCCCAAATAGTAATTACCCCATTCTTTGCTCTAAAAAGTCCTCGGTTAACCTAGAATCCAATCCATGCAACATGAACACATCCATATATACACATAGAATAAATATTAATAAATTTCTCATAGCCCTTCAATAGTGTTCAATATCTCATAGCCCTTCATAGTGAAATGGGACCCCACCCTTCAAATTTGATCCCTGGTCCCCACTAGACACGGTGACCCCCGGAATTATGACACGTAGGACATGGTGACCCCCGGAATTAATATTATTTTAAAATATATTAAAATTTAAAAATATAGACATATAGATCCAATAAAATTTAACATTTACAATTACAAATATTCAATATAAATTACATTTACAATTACAAATATGAAATATTCAATAGAAATTAGATCATTCACAAATCACAACACATTTGTCATTCACAATCACAAATCACAATGAGACATTGAGACACATAGATGCAAACTCATCACTTCCCTGATCCTCCTCCTCCATGCCTGAATCAACAAACTCATCACTACCCTGATCCTCCTCCTCCTCCTCTCTGCCAATCTGACTAACTTAGTTTTTAATTGTCAAATGTTTAATTTTAAGTTTTAAATGTATGTAAGTGAATGCCATTAAATTGCTTATGTGAGTTTGATTTAATACATGTTCAATTTTGAAGAGACGTCATTATATACCATGTATATGTTTCTAATGATTTTCGTATTAATGCTTTTATTGCAGTTGCGACTATGGATACCAATGCCGAGATATTGATTGAGCTTGCCCAATTGAGGGGCATAAGTGCAGCTTTTAGTGGTGGTGACAGGATTCGTCGTTCACTTGCATCAACCTTGGATGCAATTGTGGACACCATTTCACAATCTACGAATGTCCTATATGATATTGCATCTTACAGAGAAAGAAAAAGACAACAATATGATGATGGGCTAGATGACAATGCAGTAAAAAAGTTGAAAATATCCAAAGAGCTTATATTTGCATTGTTTAGGGACCCTCGGACGGGGGAAATCCCAAATGCAAGAAAGCCTCATATCTCCATTGAGTGGTGCACGTTTCAACCATTTGTTGATAACTGGATGGACAGATGGTACATGGCTTTTGATATGCCACCACACAACAAGAGGGAAATTCCCTTATATTTCCTTCGAAAGATGTACGCAGAGTTCGTGTTGCATAAACACGTTAACTATTTTGACATCTTAATAGTGGAGATGAATTTACAGTTTCAGGGGATCGGTGGGGGGATGCTCCAAAACCGACCCAATGCCAGGATTCGAGACCAGGATCACCCTATCCCTGCACCTCGTAGGCAGTTTCCTGGGCCAGATGTCGGACCCACCAGCACATCGCATTATTCCGCAGACACGGGATGCATTTTTGAGTTTGGCACGGGCGGTTGTTCGCCATGGCATGATGGTTCAACATATGGGTGAGGAAGGGACATCTGTCCCTGGTGTGGTACATACACCAGCTCGTCACCATGCAGGACCATCAGCTAGTGCAGGACCATCAAGACCATCCACTAGTGCAGGACCATCAAGACCATCCACTAGTGCAGGACCATCAAGACCATCCACTAGTGCAGGACCATCGACACATCCCCATCCTAGTACTGATCTTCACGAGTGCACATCATGTGGTCGTCCCTGCTATGGTATTGCCTCAGATGTTGCCTTCAGTGGGTTTTTGAGAGAGGTATGTTGATGGTTAATTGTAATAAATTCTTCATTTATTTTTGTCTTTGTACACATATATATAGTTTGAGCTAATATATTAATTTTGTGAACTTGCAGTTGATGCTTTATGCCAGCAATGACGCCCTAGAGCCGGATGTTCCAGACTCTACAGGGGGGCATGATGCTACCCATTCGGTAGGCCCATCTTATATACCACCTATTGCCGTATCTCACACCGAGGTAAACATTTTAAAATTTTAGTTTTTTAATACTTGTTAATTTGTTAATTTCCACATACTTTACATTTTAGTTCATTAATGCTATCTACGGTCTAATATTTACAATTATTAAACTTGCAGATGGCAGATCCTTCACTGGGGAAAGGTAATGTGGAGGTAGTACCCATGGTCATACCGTCCCCTGAAACATCTGGGCTCCAGGTAAACAATTAAAAATGACATTTTTTAAATACATGTTTGTTTGTTGAATCATGCATGTCTAACTACATGAACACTTGCTGACTGTAGGCACCATCCAAGACATCTGGCCCATTGCCTGGATTTGTATCTCCCTCCAGGCCATTCGTGAACAAGGGTCGTGTGTATGTGAGGCGTTCTACTCCTAGAAAGACTCCAGCTACCCACAACCATGGGCTTACTCACACCATGGTAATGTATATCCTTCGATGATATTTGTTGTTTAACTTGAAATCCAGTGCATAAATCGTTTTTGTTAATGTTTGAATTGCATGTTTACTGCATCAGGAACCCGAGTTGTCTACTGAGAACCTGCATCGATGATTGATGCAGCAGTTAGTGCCGCATCTGCAATGGCGACTGATCACACACAGGTATGTAACTATTTCAACATTATCTTTACATAGTTTATTATTGTTGGACCTATTGTTTATTCATGCATTTCTAACTATTTCAACATTTTTTCATTGTAGCCACCACCAGCAAGAGCAGTGCCTGGCCCCCCTGGTTCGACCATCCTGGATGTTCAACCAATGGCTCCATCTGCTACACAAGCAACGCAATCTCCTTTGTCAGTTGAGGTGAGATGTCCTTCAGTGACCAAGTGTTTCATGCACTTTCCATGCACCAGTTGATAATTGTTGAGCTAATGTATTAGTGTACATAGTTAGTTGAATTTAACAATTGATATTTAATTTGCAGGATCCAGGGATGCACATTGATCCTAGGGATGTGCCTAGAGGATCAACGTCGGGAAAGAACAAGAGGAAGCTTGAGTTTTGATAGTTTTGGATAGTTTTGGATAGTTTTGGACACATGTGCTTTTGGATACTTTTGTGCATTCATTTCGTAAACTAGGGTTTTGCTCAGTTTAATTGCATGCAATCTCGCATTGGTGGGTCAACTCTGCAAAAACCTCCCCCGAGCCAGTGTTGGCAGTGTTCCCACGTCGGCATTTCCCACACACACTTGCGGGAGCCAACGGCACGCAATCTTCCTGCTCCGTTTGCTTTTTAGCTCCTGGACGGAAATTCACCAAGTGTCCCTGAATGGCATTTTCATGCGACTTGCAACTCGACATAACTCGGAAACCGGACGTCGGACCGACGAACCGTCGACTCCGTTGGTCTCTTGGCATGCGATTACCTCTAGGGGGCCCTCTCCCTCGTCTCCCCATGGCCCAGTGGCTTCATTGTACATTCATTTCGTAAACTAGGGTTTTGCTCAGTGTAATTGCATGCAATCTCGCATTGGTGGGTCAAATCTGCAAAAACCTCCCCCGAGCCAGTGTTGGAAGTGTTCCCCCATCGGCATTTCCCACACACACTTGCGGGAGCCAACGGCACGCAATCTTCCTGCTCCGTTTGCTTTTTGGCTCCCGGACGGAAATTCACCAAGTGTCCCTGAACGACATTTTCATGCGACTTGCAACTCGACATAACTCGGAAACCGGACGTCGGACCGACAAACCGTCGACTCCGTTGGTCTCGTGGCGTGCGATTACCTCTAGGGGGCCCTCTCCCTCATCTCCCCATGGCCCAGTGGCTTCATTGTGCATTCATTTCGTAAACTAGGGTTTTGCTCAGTGTAATTGCATGCAATCTCACATTGGTGGGTCAACTCTGCAAAAAACTCCCCCGAGCTAGTGTTGGTAGTGTTCCCACATCGGCATTGCCCACACACACTTGCAGGAGCCAAAAACACACAATCTTCCTGCTTCGTTTGCTTTTTGGCTCCCGGACGGAAATTCACCAAGTGTCCCTGAACGGCATTTTCATGCGACTTGCAACTCGACATAACTCGGAAACCGGACGTCGGACCGACGAACCGTCGACTCCGTTGGTCTCCTGGCATGCGATTACCTCTAGGGGGCCCTCTCCCTCATCTCCCCATGGCCCAGTGGCTTCACTTTGCATTCATTTCGTAAACTAGGGTTTTGCTCAGTGTGGGAGTGTGCAATTTTTGCACATGGGGGTCAACTTTGGAAAATCATCCACCGGGAAAGTATGGCTAGTGTTCCTAGCCCGAACCTGTCTAGACACACCTACAGGACTCCCCAGAACCTGGTTTTGTTGCATGGTTGGAGTTTTATGCCCCCGGTAGGTATCCAGTAGGTGTCCCTGAAGGCCTTCTGGTAGTGATACGGGACGAGCCATAGAATGAAGACTGTGGCTCGGATCGACGAACCGTCGACTTCGTTGGATTCAGCACACCGGGATAGTGCTAGGGGTGCCCCTCCCCTCCTACCCGGTGGCCCATGTGTCACCTTGCAGGTCCATCTTGGAAACTAGGGTTTTGCTCAGTGTGGGAGTGTGCAATTTTTGCACACGGGGGTCAACTTTAGAAAATCATCCACCGGGCGGGTATGGCTAGTGTTCCTAACCCGAACCTGCTTAGACACTTTGGAAACTAGGGTTTTGCAAGTCCATGATGATGATGATGGTGATGATGATGAAGATGTTGATGATGATGGCTTGGTCTAAGGTGGTGCTCTCAAATAGCTAATTCATTATGAAATATTTAACAAGACATGAATTAAATTTAATATAAGTGTATTGTTTAATATAGTGAGCATGAATTGAATTAATTTTGTTGGGTGAAGCCAATAACCAACATGATGAACATAATATAATTTTAGGGTTTACTGATCATATGTAAAAAATGGCATATTCATAAACTTGACATACAAGAGAACTTTTGGCATATTTATAAACAACGTAAACGTAAATTTGGCATATCAAGAATGCAAAATTGACATATTCATATGAAACATACATGTGAAAATTTAGCATATATCAATATTCAATTACAAATAGTATAAATAGTATAGTATTAAAAGTATGTAACGTACCTCATCATGCTAGATCCCACCTATTATCATACAACCAAGCCCTCCGGATCATCTCTTATAATGATGGTCTCCATTACTCTCTCGTGCTCTGTATCCGGTAAGAAGTAGCATACCTTCGATGTATTTCGACTAGGAATTGTTCGTACCTGAAGGTTTGTGCCAATGATTAAGTTGGTAAAGTGATACACACTTGCACCTGGTTTGTAATCCCTATAAACATATCCACCCTTCTTTCTTCCATTGCTGTCCCGTGTCAAGTATTCACCTTTAACAACCATAGACCCAGTTGGAAAGTGGTTGTTTTCATCGTCAGTCATGGACACAATGAGGGTTTGCTTTCCATCTATACAGTGTGCCAACCAGTATTCATCACCCCATTCAGTATCTTTTGAGGCAACCACTGCGTATATGTGCCCTGCATTATATGATTGTAGGTATATGATCAAAATATTTTTCATGCGATACAAGGCCATTAATGTGCATTTGAAGACTATGTAAACAAACAAAAAATGTTAAGGAAATGCATCATACTGGGTTGTACAAGGTCTGAGACATGATCAAAATCTGCAGAAATAGATGATTGGTCTTCTTCCAACGGAGTTAACTCAGCAATTGCACGTTGATCAAGTGGAAGTGATATGCGATCCCATCCATCAACCCAATCCAATGATTCACACCCATCTCAGTCACCCTCCCAATAATCCCTAGATACACCCTATCTCTTTCTAAATATCTGTCCCTCATTCTCCCTACATCCCTCCCTACATGTTTCTTTCATGTTTCTTTCTCTCCCTTACTCCAGCCATGTCTCTACCACCCCACTCTCCATCTCTCCACCTTCTCTTTATCTTCGTCATTATCCCTCCCTATAGCACTCTCTCCCTTCTTCTCCCTTAATCACTAACCCTCTACACCTTTATCGCTCCCCCCTGCCCTCTCTATCTTACCTTGTTCCTAGAGCCCCTCCCCCATAAAGGCCTTTAGACCCTCTTCTAAACATTAATCCCTAAGTGCATAAGTGCACAAGATGATGAGGAGGAGGAGGGTGATGACAATGAAGATGATCATGATGTAGATGAAGATGATAAAGATGATGAGGAGGAGGACGGTGATGACAATGAAGATGATCATGATGCAGATGAAGATGATAAAGATGATAATGTTGATGAAGATGATGGTGATGATGATGAAGATGTTGATGATGATGGTGATGGTGATGTTCGGATGATGATGTTGATGATGATGATGAAGATGATGGTGACATGATGGAGATGTTGATCTGATGAGGAAGATGATGATGATGGTGGTGATGATGGTGATGATGATGAAGATGTTGATGAGGACGATGATGGAGATGAAGATGATGATGATGAAGAAGATGATGATGATGGAGATGTTGTGTTGATGGAGAACCTAGAGATGACAATGATGATGAAGATGGTGATGGTGATGGTGATGGTGATGGTGACGACGATGAATATTTTGATGATGATGCTGATGGCGATGATGATGAAGATGTTGATGATGATGTTGATGGTGATGTTTAGATGATGATCATGATGATGTTCAGAAGATCATGATGGTGATGATGGTGATGATGATGGAGAAAATGACGATGATGGATATGTTGATGAGGAACCTACAGCTGCCAACGATGATGATGATGGAGATGTTGATGAGGAACCTACAGATGCCAATGATGATGGTGATGACGATGAAGATGTTGATGATGATGGTGCTGGTAATGATGATGATGATGATGAAGATGAAGATGATGGTGACATGATGGAGATGTTGATCTGATGAGGAAGATGATGATGATGATGATGATGATGGTGATGATGATGAAGATGTTGATGACGATGATGACGGTGATGAAGATGATGATGATGAAGAAGATGATGATGATGGAGATGTGTTGATGGGGAACCTAGAGATGACAATGATGATGAAGATGGTGATGGTGATGACGATGAAGATTTTGATGATGATGCCGATGGCGATGATGATGAAGATGTTGACGATGATGGTGATGGTGATGTTTAGATGATGATCATGATGATGTTCAGAAGATCATGATGGTGATGATGGTGATGATGATGGAGAAAATGACGATGATGGATATGTTGATGAGGAACCTGCAGATGCCAATGATGACGATGATGGAGATGTTGATGAGGAACCTACAGATGCCAATGATGATGGTGATGATGATGAAGATGTTGATGATGATGGTGCTGGTAATGATGATGATGATGATGATGATGATGATGATGAAGATGAAGATGATGGTGACATGATGGAGATGTTGATCTGATGAGGAAGATGATGATGATGATGATGGTGATGATGATGAAGATGTTGATGACGATGATGATGGTGATGAAGATGATGATGATGAAGAAGATGACGATGATGATGGTGATGAAGATGATGATGATGAAGAAGATGACGATGATGGAGATGTGTTGATGGGGAACCTAGAGATGACAATGATGATGAAGATGGTGATGGTGATGATGATGAAGATTTTGATGATGATGCTGATGCTGCTGCTGCTGCTGCTGATGATGATGATGATGATGATGATGAAGATGTTGACGATGATGGTGATGGTGATGTTCAGATGGTGATGATGATGATGATGATGATGGAGATGTTGATGAGGAAGGGGGAGATGACAATGATGATGAAGATGTTTATGGTCATGAAGATGATGATGATGGTGATGCTGATGATGATGGAGATGTTGAAGATGATGGAGATGGCGATGAAGATGATGATGATGATGATGATGGTGAAGATGATGAAGAAGATGATTATGATGGAGATGTTGACCTGATGATGATGAAGATGATGATTATGGTGATGATGATGAAGATGTTGATGCTGATGATGATGGTGATGAAGATGATGATGATGGAGATGTTGATTAGGAACCTACAAATGCCAATGATGATGATGATGATGGTGATGACAATGAAGATGTTGATGATGATGGTGATGGTAATGATGATGAATATGATGATGATGATGGTGATGGTGATGGTGATGTTTAGATGATGATGATGATGAAGAAGAAGATGATGGTGACATGATGGAGATGTTGATCTGATTCAAGGAAGATGATGATGATGATGATGATGGTGATGATGATGAAGATGTTGATGATGATGATGATGGTGATGAAGATGATGATGATGATGAAGATGATGATGATGGAGATGTTGATGTTGATGGGGAACCTAGAGATGACAATGATGATGAATATGGTGATGGTGATGGTGATGGTGATGATGATGGTGATGGTGATGATGATGAAGATGTTGATGATGATGGTGATGGTGATGTTTAGATGATGATCATGATGATGTTCAGAAGATGATGATAATGATGATGGAGATGTTGATTTGATGAGGAATATGATGATGATGATGATGATGGTGATGATGATGAAGATGTTGATGATGACGATGATGGTCATGAAGATGATGATGATGAAGAATATGATGCTGATGGAGAATATGATGCTCACAACTCCCTCTAGTCTCTCTCTCCCCAACCATCAATCTCTCTCTCTCTCTCTCTCTCTCTCTCTCTCTCTCTCAAACACACACACATTATGTCACTTTCCATTCTCAAACCCATCCCCCCTCCATCCATATCTATCTCCAACTTTCTCCCTCCATCCCTCACCCTACCTTCTCTCCCTCCCTCTCTCATCGCCTGTCTCTCACCTTCTATCCCTCCCTCATCTTTCCCTCAACCTATCCCAATCTCTCCATCACTCCCTCTCTCTCCATCGCCACCACTCTCTGCATGTCTCCCACCAACACTTTCTGTCCCTCCCTTCCTATCTCTTATTTCGTTCTATCCCCATCTATCTCTCACTCCCTCCAAATCCATTCCTCCCCATTGTCCCTCTCCCTCCCTCGCTCTATGTCTCTCCCCCCCTTGTATTCTTTATTTCTCTCTCACATCTCCCTTGCCTCCATCCATTCCCCCTTATCACTCAAGTCTCACTTTCAACTTCTAACCCTATACCTCTTCAGAACCTATTCTACTCCTAATAGTGCTCTCAAGCTCCACTTCCCTTCACCCCCTGTAGCCCATCATGTTCTCATTCCCTTCATCTCTCCCCACTCAATCTTCCAACATCCTTCTAAGCCCTTGACCCTTTCCCACCCCTATTAAATATTAACCATAGATTCCCTTGACCCTTCCCCACCCCTTTTCAAATATTAAACAAAAATTACCTTGACTTCCACACCCTCTCTTTCTCAAGTATTAAACATGTATTTTATGATTTGAATAACGCGAGCGTGTTTTGTAACTATATAACGCGTACATGTTATGTAGTTATATAACGCGTACGCGTTAAGTATTTATATAACGCGCACACGTTATGTAGTTATATAACGCGTACGCGTTATTTACATCTAAAAACGCGGCAATATTTTTGAATTTAAACAGGCCGAGTCACATGCTCACATGTCAACAATAATCCTATGTGTATGCTTTGGAGTTTGCTTCGGTAATTCCAAACCTGTGCTATGTTAATGAAAAACCAAAGCTAATTGGGTATTTCTTCCAGTTTCTGGAGAAGCCTGTGCTTAGCCACTCATTACAATATGCTACACAGAGTCATTTTTGACGAAATCTTAGACACAAATAGCATTTTTTCTGCAGATTCCAAATATGTAACTTTTATTTTGAAATATTAATTTTTCCTATTTTCTTTCAATTTATTTTCTGTCCTACCTCCTTAACTCGTGAAACACACTGTTAATGTTTCTTCCATAACTTTTTCAATTCTCAATCATTTCAAAAAAAAATTGTATGGTGCACAAGAGGACACTAACCTCCACGTTCTATGAAAAACCCATTTCAAGATTTTTGCATTAAGACCTTCAAAGGCTCTACCCACAAAAGAGGTATTATTTTCGAGGTTTGATCACTTAGACAATTATAAAAAAATTATAAAATTACTAATTTAATTTTCGAAAAATAATGGCGCACAAGTGCTATGTGTTCTCTACATGCATGCCGATTTTTGTAGCTTGATTCCATCATTTAGGCCCTCAAAGGCTCTACCCACAAAAACATATACCTTATCATTTGCCTGAAAAATAAAAAGTGTCTGTTAGGAAAAATGAAACTTGACATAGCTATGCAAATTTTCAATACATAAAAGTTATATATTCAGAAACGTGATTCAATTTCCTACATTTCATCTTTTTTACTCAATGCAAGATATTTTGCGTAAGTAGATCAAAAAATCCAAGTAAGTTGAGGGATGCCTGCTTTTTCAGTTTTCTATTGCATCTAACGTGCCAAAAGTGACCCTCATTAGCTTGCACTGACCCTCCAATCCCCTGTAGTAGAAGAGCAAGGAGTGAAGGCATCTATGGATGGAGCAATTGCGATATGCTAAGTTAATAATGAAATTTGAGACACCTTGTGGTGTCTGCAATGCAATCCAATCCCTCATAGTAGAAGAGCAAGTAGTTAAGGTGTTTGGATTAAAGGATTCTTAAATAGTTTGTGGGTTTGAGGGGAGCTTCAATTTGTAGATGCTCCACCATCCATCTTATAAGGAAACCATGTAAAAATAATTTGTGTTCTCATTTGTCCAATTTGGCCATGCTCCATCCTTGGATACCATCCATCCTCGGGGGATATGTATTGAAGTCAACCTTGTTTAATAGTCAAAGTCAACTATGGATTGAAGTCAACCTTGCTTAAAAGTCAAAGTCAACTATGGATTGAAGTCAACCTTGCTTAAAAGTTGTCTATGGTTTGATGTCATCCATTCAAAGTCAATATACTACTTTTAAAAATGTGGTTGTTGATTGAAGTCAACACTGTTTCAACGTCAACCTTCGATTGAAGTCAAATATGGATTGAAGTCAACCATGGATTGAAGTCATTAATGTTAATATTATTAATGGATTGAAGCCAACCATGGATTGAAGTCATTAATGTTAATATTATTAATGAATTGAAGTCATCCATTTGACTGAAGTCTGAATGAAGTCAACATTCAATTGAATTCAACCATTCATCGAAGTCAATATTGGATTGAAGTCAACTTCGGATTAAAGTCAACCATGGATTGAAGTCAACCATGGATTGAAGTTACCCTTGGATTGAGGTAACCCTTGTATTGAATTCAAACTTGGATTGAAGTCAACCTTATTTAAAAGTAAACTACAAATTGAAGTCAACCTTATTTAAAAGTAAACTACGAATTGAAGTCAACCTTGGAATGAATCCAACTATGGATTCAAGTCAACCATGGATTTAAGTCAGCCTTAGATTGAATTCAACCTTGACTTGATTTCGACCTTGGATTTTTGTCAACCTTCGATTGATTTCAACCTTGCATTGATGTAAACCTTGAATTGAAGTCAACCATGGACTGAAGACAACATTGGATTAAAGTAAACCTTTCATTAAATTCAACTATTGAAGTTAAATATGGATTGAATTCAGCTTTGGATTTAAGTCAACCTTGGATTAAATCCATCTATGGATTGAAATCAACCTTGTATTGAAGTCATCCATGCGTAAAAGTCAACTTTGGATTGAAGTCAACTCTAGATTGAAGTCAAATATGGATTGAAGTCAACAATAGATTGAAGTCAACCATGGATTGAATTCAAACTTGGAATGAAGTAAACCTTACCTAAAAGTCAACAATGGATTTAAGTCATCCTTTCTTAAAATTCAAGTATGGGTTGAAGTCTACCATGTGTTAACACCCAAATCATACCCTCTGAGCTGAAGGAGAGGGCAAGTCGGGGTAACCACCAACCAAATTTGGACTTATGCTACTGAACCAGCATATTCGGAGAGGGCTCTCTCCACCAATTAACGAAAGACTGGAAACATCCAAAGGCATCAACAGTGAGTTTTCAGACCAGCCTTCCTCACTAAAAAATATTCAATTAAATCGTTAACAGAAGGTCAGATTTTTGATGGGTCGAAATATGCAGAAACTGTTGGAGGGATGATCACAAGGAAAAAAAAAATGGGCGATGGAGTTAAGGTATTACACATAAATCAGATAAGAGCGCTATAGTGTGAACTATTTTAACAAAGGCAAGGTAGCTACTCGTTTGCTATCATAAAGATAATTTCTGGTGGTAAAAGAAGAAAACAAGAACAGTCCATTGATATGAGCATCGAACAAGGATGAATTCAATATCAACTTTAGTAGAAATATTTTGTGAATATCTGAGATAATAGCCGGGGCGAGTTTCCAAGAATTCCAAACTATTATAACCTAATCTCAGACATGAAATGAAAAAACACAATGTAAAGGCATTACAGGAAACACATGCATATGGGGAAAAGGAGAAAACTGACTACAAGTTAGAACGACACAGGAATCTCTATAAAACAATCTACCATAGGCACTGCATATTATATCGACCTGAAAATCCCAAAACTGGGCTCGCCTCTTCAAGCCTTAGCCGAATGATTTCCAACCCTTAATTATTCTATTACAAAGCTTTTATAGGCTCTTGGCCTCGAATCAATCCTTTGGAAACAAACAAAAATACGCTGCCACCTAGACAGTCCAAATTCGTAATATTGCATACATGTCAAGCACGAAACAACTTGATTAAGACAGGAAACAAAATATTATGAACAGGGTGCCACCTTACTGTGGCATCTTCAAACGGACTTGCGGATCAAAGAAATCCTCCACCTTCAGAGAACTATCAGCATCTGATTCCTCTGTAGGAGGAGGAGGTGTCGCCTCCTCAGTAGGAAGTATGAGATTATGAACGATCTCCATGCCTTGTTGGATGCCTCTTTCTCCGGAAATCTCCTCTTCTTTCTGACGCCGAATTCTCTTGGACACTTGCCATTTTCCCTCTTCCTCCTCGTCATTGCTGGAGCTGGATTCCTCATGATCGAACGCTATAGGAGATGAAGGAGCATGCTTTTCCTCCACCTCGGACCACGCTTGCTCTGGTATGAAAACCACCTTGGATTCCTGCTCTTTCTCCATGATCCCATCCCAACTGAAAGATGCCCTAAGCTGCCAAGTGTACCATCTTTTCTATGTACCAAGCGGGCGAAAGAACCATATCCATAACTGTGGTGATGAGGATAGTGGCTACATGTGGCCATAATCGCCATGATAACTTGATCGGACTACCCAATTAAGTGGAAATGATGCCCCAAGTCTGAACTGACCTGAAACACGCTTGGCAAAACCTGCCAGATAGAAGGCGGTGCAAATGACGACGCTGAAGTGGCCTCCCTAGCATTGTCAATCATTTCGACAATAGAAAAGATTCTTTCAAGACACCTTTCTGTCTGACCTTGTTCACATCACGACCCCTCACTTCACTTCTCCCCCATATACCGAAAGACACGGGTCACATCATCTACGTGGCCACTTGGGCTATCCAACCGTTTACATAAGTGACCTTCTTCCAACTTGCTCCTCTATCATCTGTTGCTCCGGCCTTTTACATTTCCTAACATCTTTACCACATAAGGCAAAGTGGCATGGTAACTACCCCAACTGGTCGCCACATAGGAAAAACCGAAATCGCTCACCGGAAATGTTCTCCTATTCGGCTGCCTTTACTAACTTGCTACCTTTACTAACTTTTGATCCCTTCTTTAACATGTTTATCGCTCCTTGAGCACCCTGCCTTTGCACCTGTATGGCTAGGAGCGATGTCTCCCTTGCTTACTTGTTTTGGTATTCTCCTCCCATTTGGGGCCGAGGCCTGAAGTCACTAGCACCGGAGAAACCTGTCTCCTATGGGAGGATACCTTTGGTCAGAAACTATCCCAAACTGGGGCATGGTATCGACCCCTCTTCAACTTCGAGCGGACCAATGCTTACTTTGAACGATTAGCAGGGTAGGGGAGCTATCCCTATTGTCAAGATTAAACCCAAAACATGTGGTTAAGGAGGTCCGTCGACTTTCAGGCGGCTTTTGGCGAAACAGGGAAACGACCAACCTCTCCGAGGAGACTTTCATCCTTAAATATCCGGGGCTTCGAGGGACGAACACTGAACAGGTTGTTCTGGGAAGTGCTGAACCAAGTACAGGACCCCTAGCACCTTCTTCACCTCGCTACTTCTGTGGAGCCTTCACACTTCGGCTGGCTCTGGTGACATGGGACTGAACTTCTATACCAGGATGGAAAACCCCATGCCTCTGGAATAGCTTCAAACCTTGAATCTTGTAGGAGACTAGGTCTTCGTTGGCCTTCCCGGTGACAAAACTCGCAGTCTTTTTCGGCCTACCTGTGACCAGAAACTGCCTGGAGCAGACAGGCCCTAGGGGAAATAAAAATGTCACCTTTACCCATCGACAACTATATATATAAATCTTAGCCATTTGTGAGACTCCTACCAATCTTAGCCGTTGATCCTTCATGTGCCAATCTCTACCGTCGGATCCAGCTCTCTTTTTAGCCACTAAGTTGACTCCCTTTCCGTCTCTGCCGTTGGATTGTTCCACATGTCCGGGGAGTGGTATCGCAAACATCCTAACGTGGTTTTCAATACTGCTTTCCTTCCTCGTGACCGCCTCTGGTGGTGACATCTGGCAAAGGGGTTTCCCCGTCGCTACCACCCTCCTGCCTAACCAACGCGCAACTTTCCAGCGAGAGGATCACCATGGATCGTCGATCCTCCTAAGGCTGATCTATACCGTTTACCTTTGTCACATTGCATTTTCCATGGTGGGGCCCCTAACCTTAATCGTAGGATTTTACTCGGCTTCTCCGAGCCGTCCATGTGGCTAGAGCTTCACCTTTATGTTTTGGTGGTATTGTATGCTCATTGAAACAATAACTCTTACCACCCATCTTCCTCATGACGTGCTTCTCCTGCTGCCACCTATCCGGTGGCATTCACCATCATGACCACCCATATGGCTATTCCCCGTGCGCTTCATCTTTGCAACTATAAACGAGGGCCATTGATCCATCTTGGGCGCCCATCCGACGGTGGAAACTAGCGCGGTGGCTGCTCTTTGTATTATTTCCTTCGGACTATAGAATTAGGCCCTCCTTTGGTCCATTTGGTCGTGCTTTAATGCGTTTCTTCTTCATTTTTCCATTACCTTGCATATTTAACACCCTTTTTTCATTTTCCTCATATCATTTATCATCTAGTTAGGGAAACCAAGAGCAAAATGTGGTTTTTTCTCAAGTTTTTAGGATTATCCCTTGGCTTTCCCCCCATTTCTATGCTGTGAAAAACAGGTGCTAACACCATGGTTCAAAGTTTATCAACCACTTTTAAAATTGTGTTGCTGGATTGAAGTCAACCATGGTTGACTTTTGGTTGACCATGGTTGACATTGTTTGACCATGGTTAAGTTTGTTAAACCATGGTTGTCATTTGGTAGAATTTGGTTGAATTTACTTGTACATGGTTGACTGTGGTAGAACATGGTTGACCATGGCAGATTGGCACACGTGAGCGGTAAATTTCAAAAACACATGCGGGTTCACAAAAATGCATGTGTGTTCCTAGTTTGGTAATTGTCAAACCTCTATGCAACATGGACAACATGAATAGAAATGCATGCAAGTTAAAATAACATGTGCACATTTCTATAACACACATGCATTCCTTTGTAAATAAAAAAAATAAAGGCCCACGGGACTCATTCTCTCCACAATGAGCATGGAAATTATGAGGATGATGATGAACCGAATGTCGATGACAATGCCAATAACATTGAGGATAGGGTCCATAAATGTTAAAAAATGTAAACTGTATTTTAAGTTCTTGGCTGTAGAAAGAAGTCCCTAGTCCTAACGAGAAGGAAAAAGAATACAGTGTTTGCACCTCTACCATTCTATGCATAAGGTTTTCTTATAACACAGTCATACATCATGTTTGATCTAAGCTGCTTGTATTGGCTTTGTCCATAAGTATTACACAGCTTAATACGAGTATTTTATTAGGATAAGACCGTAGCAGCTAAGTGATTGCACCAATACTTGTTGAGCTTATTCAACTTGTAGGTTCAATTCAAATGAAACATACACCCATCGTTACCATTGTAATTTAAAGTGATTTGCCTCTTCCTCTTACTTCTCGATCGCCTATGCCACTACAAAACCGAATGAGGTGTATACCATATGGTAATTATGTCTTTCATTGAATTATGCAACCGAGGGAAGTAACAATGCATGTGTTAAAATTAGTAGGCAATGGACTACTTCCTGGGCATGCATTATCATCGAGTAATGGCAACAATGCATGTGTTAACATTAGTTGGCAATAGACACCTTACTGGGCATGCATTAACATTAGTGGCTACCTTCCCACCTGCCACAATCCCACTAATTTGAAGTTCTGAACTATGTGCCATCTTCCATGACCATAGATATTCTGCCTCATTTCAATACTTGTTCCCATATAGACTACCTTTCACCCTTAAATACCACCAAACCACTCACACTTTCCAATAATTCACTTAAAAAAAATGCTATTTTATTTAAACAAAAATAATAGTATCAATTCTAAAAAAATACGAAGTATGTGGTCATGACCATTCAATATATCAAAGCAAATTCACTTGACAACTATTTGCTACAAGATGAGGCTTTGCATATAAGGAATTTGTTGCGCATATATGGAAGTTGTTATGCATATACGGAAGCTTTTGTATATGAGCAAGACATATATGGAAACTTCCGTATATGCTCAGTGCATATATGGAAGACACGCATATACAAAAGCTTCCGTATATGTGCAACTTCCGTATATGCGCAAGGCATATACGGAAGTTGTTGCGCATATACGAAAGTTTCCATATATGCACAACGCATATACGGAAGCTGTTGCGGATATATGGAAGCTTCCATATATGCGCAAGGCATATACGGGAGCTGCGCATATACGGAAGCTTCCGTATATGCGCAACACATATACGGGAGCTACGCATATACGAAAGCTTTTGTATATGCGCAGCTCCCATGTATGTGCTGCGCATATCCCGTATATGCGCTACGCATATATGGAAGCTTCCGTATATGCGCTACGCATATAAGGAAGCCTCAGTATATGCACAACAACTTTCGTATATGCCTTGTGCATATATGGAAGTTGCGCATATACGGAAGCAGCTGCGTATATACAGAATCTTCTGTATATACACAACTGGTTCCATATATGCGCAGCTTCCGTATATGCACAAGGCATATACAGAAGCTGTTGCGCATATACGGAAGCTTATGTAAATGCGCAGTGCATATAAGGAAGTTGCGCATATATGGAAGTTTCCATATATGCACAACAACTTTCATATATATGTAGCTGCGCATTTATGGAAGCTTCTGTATATACGCAGCTACCACCGTCGTATATAGGCAGCTTTCGTATGTGTGCAAGGCATATATGGAAGCTGTTACACATATATAGAAGCTTCCATATATGCGCAACGCATATACGGAAGCAACTGTACATATATAGAAGCTTCTGTATATGCGCAACAACTTCCATATATGTCTTGCGTATATATGGAAGCTACGCATATACGGAAGTAGCTGCATATATACGAAAGCTTCCGTATATGCGCAACAACTTTCGTATATGCCTTGTGCATATACGGAAGTTGGGCATATACAGAAGCTTCCATATATGCGCAGCAGATATACGGAAGATGCGCATATACAGAAGCTTTCGTATATGTGCAACTTCCGTATATGTGCAATAGCTTCCGTATATACGCAAGGCATAAACGGAAGTTGTTGCACATATACGAACGTTTCCGTATATGTGCAGTGCATATACGGAAGCTGGCATATATGGAAGTTGTTGCGCATATATGGAAGCTTTTGTATATGCGCAAGGCATATACGAGAGCTGCGCATATACAGAAGCTTCCATATATGCACAACAGCTTTCGTATATGCATTTTACACATATGGAAGCTGCGCATACATGGAAGCATCTGCGTATATACGGAAGCTTCTGTATATATGCAGCTGCTTCCATATATGCGCAACTTCCGTATATGCACAAGGCATATACAGAAGCTGTTGCACATATACGGAAGCTTCCGTAAATGCGCAGCGCATATACAGAAGTTTTCATATATGCGCAACAACTTTCGTATATACGCAGCTGCGCATATATGGAAGCTTCTGTATATATGTAGCTACTACCATTGTATATGCACAAGGAATATACGGAAACTGTTATGCATATACAGAAGCTTCTGTATATGCGAAACGCATATATGGAAGCAACTGCACATATACGAAAGTTTATGTATATGCCTTGCGCATATACGAAAGCTTCCGTATGCTACGCATATACAAAAGCTTCCGTATATGTGCAACAGCTTCCGTATATGCCTTGCGCATATACGAAAGCTGGGCATATACAGAAGCTTTCATATATGTGCAGCGCATATACGGAAGATGTGCATATACGGAAGCTTCCGTATATGTGCAGCTTCCGTATATGCGCAACAACTTCCATATATGTGCATCTTCCGTATATGCGCATATACGGAAGCTTCCGTATATGCGCAAGGCATATACGGGAGCTGCACATATACAAAAGATTCGCATATACGGAAGCTGCGCATATACGGAAGTTGTTGCGCATATACGGAAGCTCTCGTATATCCCTTGCGCATATACAAAAGTAGCTGCACATATACAAAAGCTTCCGTATATGCGCAGCTGTGTCCGTATATGCACTGCGCATATACGGAAGCTTCCGTATATGTGCAACAACTTTCTTATATGCCTTGCACATATATGAAAGCTACGCATATACGGAAGCTGTTGCGCATATACGAAGCTTCTGTGTATGCGCTGCGCATATATGGAAGCTTCTGTATATGCGCAATAGCTTCCGTATATGCCTTGCGCATATACGGAAACTGGGCATATATGGAAGCTTCCGTATATGCGCATGCGCATATACGGAAGATGCGTATATACAGAAGCTTTCATATATGTGCAACTTTCGTATATGCACAACAACTTCTGTATATATGCAAGGCATATACGGAAGTTGTTGCGCATATACGAAAGTTTTCGTATATGCACAGCACATATACGAAAGTTTTCGTATATGCACAGCACATATACGGAAGCTACGCATATACGGAAGCTGTTGCGCATATACGGAAGCTCCCGTATATGTGCAAGGCATATACGGGAGCTGCGCATATATGCACAACAACTTTCGTATATGCGTTGTGCACATATGGAAGCTGTGCATATATGGAAGCATCTGTGTATATACGGAAGCTTCTGTATATACGAAGCTACTTCCATATAGGCGCACCTTCCGTATATGCACAAGGCATATACAAAAGTTGTTGCGCATATATGGAAGCTTCCATAAATGCGCAATGCATATACAGAAGTTTCCATATATGCTCAACAACTTTCGTACATATGCTGCTACGCATATATGGAAACTTCCAGGTCATCCATGACTGGCCCGCCCCAACCACAATCATTGAACTTTGGAGCTTCTTGGGCCTCACCAATTTCTATCATCGGTTCGTGCTGGGATTCTCTCATATCGCATGGGCCCTCAGCCAAGTAACCAAGGGTGCCAGTAAGGCAAAATTTGTGTGGGGCCTGTCCCAACAACAAGCCTTCGATGACTTGAAGAAGCATTTGTGCTCATCGCCAGTACTCTCATTACCAAACCTACAACATCCCTTTGAGATCGAGACAGATGCTTCAGATTATGCTGTGGGCGCCGTTCTCACTCAACATGGCCACCCCGTGGCATATCATAGTGAGACACTATCAAATGATGTCCGTAAGTACCCTACTTACAACAAAGGAATGTACTCCATTGTGCAAGCCTACCACCAGTGGAGACATTACATTCTTGGGAAGGAGACAGTCATCCACACTAATCACAAGCCACTACAGTTCATGTGGACCCAAGGAAAGTTGCAGAATGACCGTCATGAGAAGTGGTCAACATACTTATAGCAGTTCCACCTCAACATCAAATATAAAATAGGGAGTACCAACTGAGTTGCTGACTGCCTCAGTTGACCTCCAATCGTGGCACTCACCATGGTGTTAGACTCTTGCGGCCACGAGACCTTTGGATGGCCCCACCTCTACGAGATAGACCCTGACTTCTCCACCACCTACCAAATGTTGGGCACCAACTCAGTGGTCACTAATTTCCATCTTCAGGACAGGTTGTTGTGTTGTTTGGGCCATCTCTCCATTCCATCAAGGGAGCGCGCGAAGCTGATTTGGGAAGCTCACTACAGTCGGGTGGCAGGACACTTTGGCATCGAAAAGACAGTGGCAGTGTTGCAGAAACATTTCTACTGGCCGAAACTTCAACAGGATGTCGGCAAGTATATCAAGTCATGATCAGGTCCTGCACCGCTTATGCTATTTCCAAAATGACCACTAATAAACAGGGCTTGTACACCCCTCTGCCTACTCCTAACAGGCCGTGGGAATCCATCTCAATGGACTACATGTCCGGCCTCCCGTCCACCAAGAGGGGAAACGACTGTGTTTTTGTGGTTGTTGATCGCTTTTCCAAGATGGTGATTCTAGCCGCCTGCAAGAAGAACATCACAACAGAAGCCACTGCCAAGGTCTTCTTTGAATGAGTATGGGTACATTTTGGGATCCCATAGACCATTATCTCAGACCGTGACAGTCGGTTCCTCAACTCATTTTGGTTGAGCCTCTGGTCACTATTGGATACCAAGCTCACCAAATCCACTGCCTTCCACCCCCAGATAGACGGCCAAACTGAGGTCATCAACCGGATGGTCGTACATATCCTACGCATGTACAATTCAACACACCCCCGCACATGGGATGAGAGTCTTCCCTATGTCCAGCATAGCTACAACCGAGCCTTGCATAACTCAACTGGCCACAACCCCTTTCAGGTGGGGTTGGGATTCCAACCATTGGGACCCATGGATGTTGCAATTCCCCTAGCAACACTTTGGCTGACTTGTCCCCTGAAGCCGACAAAGCCATCCGGTTCATTGAACGGATCCAGCATATCCGCCAACAGGTTCAGGATATTCTACAGAAGTCTAATGCCAAGTACAAGTAGTGCCATGATCAACATCGGGTGCCACATATGTTTCAGGTGGGTGACAAAGTTTGGTTGCATTTGCAGAAAGGACGCCTTACAGGTCCCCATCGGAAGCTTTTCCCACTCCATTATGGGACGTACACCATCACCAAGGCAGTGGGTGACAATACTTTTGATCTCAACATTCCCCCCTTCCTTGGTCTGCATCCAGTCTTCAATGTGGCTCTCCTTCGGCCATATTTCCCACCATTATTAGACACCTCAGAGATAGCAGAGTAGTTGACACCAACAGAGCTCAACCCTGACTGCATGCAACAAGCATCCAGTGATCATATTGCGGACACACAGATCAAGGGCACTCGACATCAAAGGATCCAGCTTTATCGAGTTGTCAAAGCAGGGCACCTCCTGCACCAAGGCAAGTGGCTCACGCGGGGCCAAATTCAGCAGAAATTTCTTCATCTTATGGGGGAGCTCAACGTAATGGATACCATTGCTTCCTACGGAGAGAGGATTGATCCAGGTGGATATCAATGGCCACCCACCTTTCCAACTGTCTCAAAACAGTTTTCTGGCCATTTTGGTAATTTACTATTTTTAGCAATTTTTTCGGGTCCTGAACTTCTAGGGCCGTTTTGAGGCCCTAAACAACCTTTTTTGGCGATTTGGGGGGCCAAATGATTGCCTACGGCATGCATTTGGATTTAGTAAAAAATTGTAAATCTCAGATAGACCTTTCCAACGGGCTACCGAGCGCCCCAAACGGAGATCGTATGCAAAAGTTATGACCTCGAGAAGTTGATTGTTCAACTAACCACCTTGGGGCCGCAAACTTTATGACGGTTCATCTTCTAGGATTAGGTTTTTGGATGTTTGGGATTCTTTCCCTCATGCTTATGATAAATAGGCCCTTTGGGCCTCTCCTTGTATTCATCTTCTTGTGAATGAGCGCAACCGTCACATCTCTTCTCAGAGATAAGCCGCCACCATTCCAGCAAGGTTGTTTTCCGCTGCATTTTACAGTTTAGCTTATTCCTTTATTGAATAGAAAACTAGTTTTATTGTATCTTTGCTATTTTGTGTTAAGCATCTGATAATAATCTATATTCATTTCGTTCTGCTCATAAAATTCGGATCAATGTAGGTGAAAAAAAACTACTATGGCCCATTTTCATTAGTTTAAAAGAGGAAACCATAATTTCAACATCTTTGATCTCTTTTAAAACACTCAATATGATTGTTTTTTAAATGGTTGCATGTTCATTATTGTTTTTCTACCTATAATATGTCCATGCAAGATGAAAAGTTCAAATTATTCTATTGAGTGTCATTTTCAAGTTGAACTTTTATGGTAAAATTGATTTCCCTTTAAGGAACTTTAATTCTTCAAAAAGGGGCATGATTCAAAGAGTGGCACTCATATTTCTCATTCTAAGTTGACATGCATTGGATTTGCAACTACCCTTCTTTCTATCCTTCTAAAACTATGGTCTTATGCTTCTTTGGAGCATTTGAAAATATTACATGTGCCTGTGCCTATTATGGTTCCCTAGGTGAACATAGAAATGGAAGATATTTTGAAAGGATTCTCCCTAAAATATTATTTATTTTTATTGTGCAAATATTATAAACTTTGAAGGTTAGCATTTTGTTATATTCCTGTCCACCCACTTTGAAACAACTTTTATAATTTTGGTTCATTATAATTGTTATAATACATTTTCATCCATTCATGATAAAAAATGAGAATAAGATCATTAGTGACCATTGCCAACCCAATTATCAATAATAAGGAGATACTGGGGAAAAGCATATTGAAAATTGGGTCAATGTTGGCCTAGTTATGTTTCAAATATTTCTTCCATATTTGGTAAACTATTACCTTAGTCGATGTAGTTTTTCCTTGATTCCTCTATTTGGAATCCTCGAGTCATTTCTTGTCATTAAAAGGACACCATATACATTACGTTATAGTGTGATAACATGTCCTTCCAAACTCAAATTCTAATGTTTGGTAGATTTGAACGATCTAATCAGTCAATATGGAAATTTGCATAGTTGGAATTGTAGTAATTGATATTGAAAACAATTTTAGAACCATGGTGCTATATTCCCTTTGAACATTTGATAAATAAAAAATATGACTTGAACATTTGATAAATAAAAAATACAACATGTTGCAATAATATGTGTAATGTAAACAATTCAATAACTTGTTAAAGGACCAAAAAGTTCCATAAAATAGAGGTATAATGGAGTATGATTTGTGAGCCTATGGAAATAAGCAATTTTGTTTTTTACATTCAAGATTTTCACCTTCAATTACCTTTCCTCATGTACACTCAAATTTATGGAAAAAATATAATATGAGTTAAGTATTAATCATGTTATCCATCCGGGGAAGAAAAAAAAACTTATAAGAGATCCTACACCTTCAATATAAACTGTTATCTAAGATTATATGATTCAAAATTGATTTTAAATAAAATTGTAGTATTATTGTCCAAGTTTGGTGTAGCCTTATGGTTTTGGGCTACCTTCATTCAATAGTAATGAATGCATAATAAGTACCTATATCTTCCACTATATGTTGCAGGGGTACGTTTATAAGAACCCATAGATCATCACTTGTACATAGTGCTTTTGAGGAGGACATTGCATCTTTGACACTTTGACAATGGAATGTGGGTAGCATTTTATAATTGAATAGAGACAAATAATAAAATATATACTGTAATGTTGATATTAATAATTACATACTTATATCATGGAGGCAAGTTGTTTATTTTGTTAACTTCTTCACTAACATATTGGAGTGTTATAACATCATCGCTAGTATATATTGGGTCATTACATGAATGAAATAGTAGATTTTGAATGATCACTGGCAATTTAAGCACCAAAGAATGTTATGCGTATTGACTTCTAAGCATTTTGTTGGCCTTAAACTTAGTTCAACCCACTTCCAAGTGTATAATTTAGAGGTTTGCAATTGTATATAGTTATTGAATAATTGCAAAGATATTTGATGATGCTTTTTTACTTATAGATAGTGTGGTTGTGATGAACATATAACAAAAATCAATTGAACTCCACGATAAGCCAGTGCGTAGATAACGCGAATAGAGATAGGGATCTTTGTCGGACGGTCTACAAAGACAACCATATCACCAGACGAAGGCTTTACTAATGCCAGCTATCTCAATACTAAGATAGCGATCCCAACTCCTCCCTCGGCACAACTCAACGCGCAGACTGGACCCGTAATCAACAACAACGTCGATCGATATGAGGGATAACTGTCTAAAAAAAAAATTGAGGTTTTAGATTTGTCAGAGTTCAGAGATTAGCTGAGTGGTGCATACACCTCAGTCAAGACTGATCCAAATGCAAGGTTACTGAAGATAAAACAGTCATCTGTCCCACTATTTCGCACATATATGATGAGTGATTACGATGGTTTTCTCTACCACTACGGCAGTCGATGAGCTGTGTTTACATCACTGAACCGATCCCATATTCAGGGGATTGAACTCAAACTTAACTCACCCTATTAAACTAAGAATGAAATTCTGGAAAGAGAATATACAGAGGGTATTTTCCTTCCTTGTTATAACCACAAATTAAAACCCGATTCAACTCAGTATGAACAATATAAACATCTTCCCATGCGAAATTACAGGAGTTTCCTAGAGATACAAATATCTCTTATCAAGAGTCGATCTCCAACATAAAGGCTCGACCTACGCATCAAGCTATATTCCATTTTACAATTTCACATAATTCTAATGCACTTGATATAACACATATGGTTATGACTATATCCAATGACGGATGTCTTCACTCCTAAGGAGAACTTAGCGTATGAATACATATTAGTATGGAGTTGCAAAATCACTCTAAGGTTGTCTCCGCGCCATGCGAAGGATTGGTTTCAGCGACTGTACTAGTGGAAACAACTGGTTTTGTAAAAAACCAATCGACTTAGATAAACCCGAAGAGGATTGGTTTCAGCGACTGTACTAGTGGAAACAACTGGTTTTGTAACAAACCAATTGACCTAGATAAACCCGAAGTTAAGAGTCGAGAAAATGTATGCCCTGGAGAGAGGAACTCCAGCCTCTCTCCAGGGCATACATTTTCTCGACTCTCCTATCAACATCATGAAGAAAAACATCTGTGGATCCTTCCTTGTTCCTGTTTCTGGCCATGACGGCTGCAGTGAAAATGGCAGACATTCTCCCCAGTGCAGAATCGAAGAAACCATGGGGGCGTCAATCATGATGACATCCCACTCCATATCGTAGATGAACGCATCCAAATGGGTGAGAGCGAGCTCGCATTTGGAGGACTTCAAGGATCGGGTGGGACTACAGGACGAGTTGGCTTTGAATCATCTTTTTCTGTAGTTGCGCAGCAGAGCGTCAGCCTTGGACATCCTCGTTTCGTATTTGGATGTAATGGGATTTCATTCCTGGTTGGCTTTTCACAATTTCCCGTAGCCGATTGAAACCCTCCTCCAGGAAAACGGTGTTCCCATGGACATTGAGAGCATTCCAGAGAGCGCTGTCGTGGCCAAGGCCGAAGACGAGGAAATTGCAGGGGCTTCTCACCAAGGGAACTTGCAGGATTAGCTCGATTTCGCCTCTATTCTGCTGGGAGAGGGTCCTGCTCATTGCGTAGTGCACAAGAGCCCTCGCTACCTCTGCAGGAAGCCACTTCTCGTCATGCTCAAGTATCCCACTAGATGAAGCCGAAGAAGAAGAGGTGCAGCCCGGCAAAACGTAATCACACAAAGCAGGTAGGCAAATTCAAAATTTAAAATATTTACCGCCTTTACTAAATTCAAATTTCCTGGCGTGAGTGCTGGCATGAGTGCAGGTGGCATCCATGCATATCATGCATATGGAGTAATTGGAATCGATGGGTTCATGCCATGCATCCATGGGTTAGACATGAGGTGGAAAACTATACGGTGTCTGACGGCGCCGTGTTTGACTACCGGAAAATGTTTCTCCAGAAAGAATAAACCGTAGCCTGGCAGAGTCTTAAAGGCTCTTAGCCTCCGCACATGGAGGTAAAAAGGGCACCCCGGGGGGCGCCCTTACGTGACATAAACGGAGCTAAAAACTCCCCTTCGCGCACATGAAAAGACGAAGCTTACACGAAGGTCCGCCATGAAAAGACGTTCCCACAGGCCTTGAGCAGTCGTGGGCGAATGGAGATCACCTCAGCTGTTAGTTTTGTACTGTAGCTGTCAAATTTCGTCAGAAAGCATCGGTGCCTGAAGGCAAGCCCAGGCTGTAGGTGGGTCTGCTGGAAATGCGCGAAAATTGCGCTCAGGGGTGCCCTCGAGCGCGCTCGAGGGCGTTTTTTCCCTCCATGTGCGGAGGCTATCTTCCGCAGGCTGGTTAGTGTTCTCCGTTGTAGAACTGCCTATCCGCATGCGTGGAGAAGAATCAATTGACTGTTGTGGTTATCTGTCTTAGCCGCCACAGATCGAGTGCATACAATTTCCATGGAAAAAAAGAACAGATGAAGAATCCCTGGCCGCAGATAGCCTCCGCACATGGAGGGAAAAAATGCCCTCGAGCGCGCTCGAGGGCGCCCCTGAACTCAACTTTTGCGCATTTTCAGCAGACCCACCTACAGCCTGGGCTTGCCTTCAGGAACCGATGCTTTCTGACGAAATTTGACAGTTAGAGTACAAAACTGACTGGTGGCGAGAGCTCACAGGCAATTGCAGGCTCAGCGTGCTCAGTCCAGGTTTACCCGCCTCCGCCTCCGCTTTCCAATTGCATGTGCGCAAAGGGGAGTTTTTAGCCCCGCTGATGTCACGTAAGGGCGCCCCCGGGGCGCCCTTTTTACCTCCATGTGCGGAGGCTAAGAGAAAGAAATCGTCGCCCATGTGAATTCAAAGCTGTTGTGAAGAGTTTTTTTGGGGGGGCTTGCTTCTGTTTTCCCGTACCATTATATATTGGTGGCATGAATTTCAAGACATTTAATGACCCTGCTGTGGCTGATCTCGAAATCAAGGTACAGACGTTTGAAGTCCCAGTTCATTTGGATTCCAAGCAAAAATAAAATTTGCGTTTTTGCACACAATTGCAAACGTATAGCTAGCACACGACAGGCCATCCACGTATTAATAATAGCATCCTCAATCCAGATCTGCCGAAGATCTCAACTGGGTTTATATTTCAATGCCTAAAAACAAAAACCCACCAGTGTGTACTGCAGAAACGACTTGAAGAATTTAAAGCAATGGCTCGCTGTGATGAGACCATTGAACTCGATGCTTTACATCTCCCAAGTTCTTTATTGGAAGAAGAATCAGGGATACAAAGTAGCATTGCAGATAATGGAACAAAGGAAGAGCCGTCAATGTTGAAGGTATTCAAATCAAACTAATTATTTCATAAAGATGACATCAGTAAATAAAAAAGGGAGATATAAGGTATTTTTCTCAAATGTTTCATTGGATGATTATGAAAGCTTAGAAATTAAAGCTTTTGCCCACTTAATGGAAATTTTTTAAAGGGATATTTAGGTTTTTATTTATATGTAGGGTTGGGACAAAATTTAAGAAGGTTCATTTATGGAATTGAATGTTTAAATAAGTTATTTTTATGAGCATGTATGAATCATGGCCCATCACTTGAAGTAATTTGCCAGAAAAGCATTCAATGGTTTTGTATCTGAGTTAAAATGTAATTGAGCATGTGTTGTAAGGGGTGCATTTTTGGTGAATTCTTTAATCTAGCGAATGCTCTGATGACGTTTGTTGTCTTCAGCTTCGCGGCTGAGTGATCTCCCTCTAGGGTTTTTGGCAACCTTCAGAGCCCACCCCACTGGTTCTGTACTTCCCCTGCTTCTTCTGATCCCCCCACTTTGAACGGCTCCCATGTCCTCTGCTCAGGGAGTGGCAGAAGGCCCCTCCCATACAGCCGCACTCACTCCACCTATCTCACCGCGATCAACTGGCCACACCTCCTCACTATGGATCGGCTCAAAGGACATCCCCATCCCTGACGCGGAACTACCCAGGACTAATCTAGATCTCAACCAGAATACACCACTAACAGGCGGTGTTTAGGGAACCAGTACATGCATAGCCCGATCTGCAGCCCAACCAAGTCTGATTCTCCCGCCGGAAAGGATAAATGCCAGATCCCAATATTTGAAGGATCACGCTCTCATCTACAAATCCATGGGCATCTGGCCTATGGAACAAGCCCTTAGAAGCTGTATTTCCATGAAATGGAAGCCAAAGGCCCACTATGATCTACAGCTTGGCTCCAAAGTTTTCTTCACTATCATCTTCCACCACCTGGAAGACAAAGCAAGGGTGGAAAATGATGGCCCCTATTTTTTCAACTCTGTTGGTCTATACATGAAAAATTGGATTGAAAGGTTCTGCCCATAAAAAGAGGACTTCACCTGGGCTCCGGTTTGGATCAAAATGTATTCCCTCCCACATGAATATTGGGATGAAGAGACCTTGAAATACATTGGAAACACCCTAGGAGCATATGTTAGATCTACAGATCAGACAAAGCTCCATAAATACACCTCTCATGCCAGGATCTGTGTTTACATGCACATTGCTAAAGCCCCACCAGATGTGATCAGTCTTTCCCTCAAAGATTGGAATGGACCCAGCCTTTGGATTGTGAGCACATACCGTTCAAGTGCCGCAAATGTCATGAGCATGGGAACCTCTTTAGAGATTTCCCTCTAAACAAAACCCTGAAAGATGACCTCAAGAAAGACACCACAGATGCAGATGGCTTCCAAAGATCTGGACGGGCTAAATGTCATGGCCACAAAGTTGCCCTGGGAAAAACAAAGCTGAAGCCCCCTCCATAAGCAACAGCTTTGAGATCCTAGCAGAACAACCAGTGGACCTCGATGCAGACCTCAAGAAGCAACCAACAACCGAGGAGTCTTTCCTAGCCATGCCTGAGAATCCTGAGCATTCTAGCGATCTGGAAGCCCTTCTTGCTCAAGGAATACTAGCAGGCCCCGTCGATCCTCAAGGTACTTCTTCTAATCCTCAAGAACCTCTCCTTAAGAATTTCGTGGATCCCTCTCCATATATCATTATGGATGAAGAAATGACAGAGCTTGATTTAGGAGATCTTGACCTTCTTGGGTTGGAGGATGCATGCACGAAAAAAGCTTTCGGATCCATCCCGCCCAGCCAGATACAACTCCTTAAAGAATCCCTTGCCAAATTTAAATCCCATGATAGACTTGGAATTCACAACCTCCCCCAAAAAGACAGGCATAAACTCTTGAGGGAGCTCAGGAAAAGGGGAAGGAAATCTGACCTGCAACAAATCAACCTATTGGGCACACGACTGGTGGAATCAGGGAAATACGCCCAGCTAACAGAATTCTTTCCCTCCCTCACCCCCAATTCTTAATGAAGCTCATATAATGGAATCTATGCAGAATCAATGGTCCCTCCAAATGTCGTATGTTAAAAAGAAAAATCCTCTCTGACTTGCCCTCTGTCCCTTTCTTACAATAAACCAAATGCTCTTTTGAAACCCTCAACCTCCTCATGTCCAAATCTAGAGAGGCTGCCACTGTTTTACCACTGATGCCATTGCATCTGTCAGTGGCATTGCCATTGCCTGGAACCCTTCTATTATATCCCTGGAAAATTATGCTACTACTGCTCATGCCATCTCTGCCTCCTTCCATATCCTCGGCTCGAGCCTGCATGGCCACCTCCTCAATGTTTACAACCCTCAGCCCCCCACCCTCAAATCCAAACTTCTCAACTTTCTTGGCTGGTTCACATTGGATCACATTGGCTCCCCCCTTATCATCAGGGGAGATTTCAACATGATCATTTCCCTTGAGGAGAAAAAAGGAGGGATCCGTTTGCTGTCCACCGAAGACCTATTATTCAAACCCTTCATAGGAAGCAACAATCTTGTGGATCTGCAACCTTCTTCAGGATTCTTTACTTGGAACAACAGAAGGGGTGGAGTACATCAGATTGCCAAATGACTCTATCGATTTATGATCTCAGAAAGCCTCACTCTTGCAGGCGGTATCCTCGCCTCCTCTGTGCTCCCAGCTGTAGGATCGGATCACTAGCCCATCGACTTAACGTGGCAATGTCTTGGTGCCCACCCCCACAGGCCCTTCAGATTTGAAAATTTTTGGCTTTCCCATCCCGATTTCTAGGAAATGGTCAGTACTTGGTGGTCTGAGATGTGCTTGGTTGGTAGGTCCAAAATGGCTGTCCTCCAGCAGAAACTCAAACTCCTTTGCTCCAACCTCAAAAATTGGAACCACACAACCTTTGGTGACATCTTCAAAGACAAGAAGTTGATCGAAGAAGAACTCGATTCCCTCCAACGCAATATCATGAATGCTGGTCTCTCTCAGGACCTCAAACTAAAGGAAAAGGGTCTCTTGGAAAAACTCAACCAGTGCTGCCTGCAAGAAGAAATCCTGTGGAAAAAAAGTCGAGAGTTGCTTGGCTTAAAGATGGAGATCGCAATACCTCTTTCTTCCATCGCTCTACCCTTCACCACAGAATGCATAATCATATCAACAAGCTCAAAATGGAATTCGGAGAGGTCCTTGAGGAGCAGACTGACATTGAACGTGAACTCAAAAGGTTCTTCCAAGATCTCCTCGTGGAACATCCTAGTTCTAGATCCACTGCCATCACTCAGGTTATGCACCACATCCCTTCTATCATTACTAAGGAGCACAACGCCTCCTTAATGTAGCCCATCTCACTACAGGAAGGTCAAATTGCAGTCAATCAAATGGAAGATGATAAAGCACCTGGCCTGGATGGCTTCACTACCAACGTCTTTCATCACTACTGGGATCTAATCAAAACTGAATTTTGGGAGGTAGTAGAAGAATCCAGACAAAAGCAATGGGTGCTTCCGGCTCTCAATGCTACTCACCTCTCCCTAATCCCCAAACAAAAAGAAGCCTCTCACCCTGGTAAATTTTGGCCGATCTCTCTTTGCAATGTCATCTACAAGATCATCTCCAAAGTTGTCGCTAATCGACTTAAACCCCTTTTACCTCTGCTCATCTCACCTGAGCAAACATGCTATGTAGAGGGAAGACAGATCCTTGACGTCATTATCCTTTCTCATGAGGTCACTCACTCCCTTAAAGCCCATCTCATCCCTGGAATGCTTCTAAAGTTGGATCTTTCCAAATCCTTTGATAAAGTTAGCTGGGATTTCATCCAGCAAATGTTTCTTGCCTTTGGCTTCATCCCTGATTGGACCAGTTGGATATCCTCCCTCTTCTCTTATGCTTTTTTCTCCATCCTGGTGAACGATCCCCCCTCCTCCACCTTCACTCCCACCCGTGGCATCCATCAAGGCGACCTCCTCTCTCCGTTCCTCTTCATCCTAATTCCTGAAGGGCTTGGCAGAATGATTCAAGAAGCACTGGCTTCTGGCTCCTTACATGGCCTCTCTCTCCATGGAGGATCCCCCATTTCCTACCAACATTTTGCGTATGAAAATATCTTGTTCGGCCACCCCTTCATCCAAGAGCTCGCTCCTTTAAAATATCCTTAAGATCTTCTCGGAAGCCTTTGACACCTCCATTAACCTGAACAAGTCTCAAATATTCTTCTTCAACACTGATGCTATCTCTAAATGCAACATTGCATGCATTCTAGGCTTCGCCACCTCCACATTACCCACCAAATACCTTGGAGCTCCCCTCTTCGACTCTGATGTCAAACATTCCTCCTGGAGGGAGCTTCTAGACAAAGTTGAAAATTGCATCTCCTCCTGGACTTTCCGCTCTCTCAACCTACCCTGCCGCCTCATTCTCCTCAAATTTGTTCTCTAGTCCATGCCCCTTTATCTATTTTCTGTCCTTGTAGCGCCCAAGTGGGTTATGAAATCTCTCTGAAAGATTCAACGGTCCTTCCTATGGGGAAAGAGTTAGCAAAAAAAAAGGTGGGCCCTGTTGAATTGGCAGACAGTCTGCCTTCCTAAGTTTGAGGGGGGCCTTGGTTTAAGGGATCCGGATATCAACAACGAAGCCCTTTCAGCCAAAATCTGGTGGAGGTGGATCTCCAATAATGACTCTCCCTGGGCTCAATTGTGGAATAAGAAGTATGCTTTTAACTGGGACCCCTCCCAGCTAATCAGGTACGGCTTGGACCCCCCTGGCTCTTTGATCTGGAGGGCGGCTAATTCTCAATGGGATTTCATTCACCATCATAGCTTCTGGGAAGTCAAAGATGGAACACTCGCTCTGTTTTGGCAGGAATCCTGGCAACAAATGCCTAAACTTAGCGGCGTCCCCATCTGTATATAAATTCCCACTATATGACAAGCGACCTCCAATTCGGTGGTCTGTGACATCTGGGACCCAGTCGATTCTTCCTCGATCACAACCTAGAAGGATCCTAGGCTCTAGAATCCAGGATTAGCACCTGACGTCATTGAGGCTGTCTGGACTGATCTCCAAACAAGGAAAATCCGCAGCTCTCTTGACAAGGACACCATTCGGTGGGGGCACCTCCCCAAGGGAATCATCACTGTCAAGGAGGCATATTCCATTCTGTCTCTTAAAGCCATTGACAGTCCTTTTCCTCTCTGGAAGAAGATCTAGAATCCTTTTCTTTGGCCTAAAATCTCAACTTTCCTTTGGTTTCTCACTCACAGACGCATTCTCACATGGGATAATCTACAGAAAAAGGGCTTCGTTGGATCCTCCCACTGTGTCATGTGCCGCCACAACGTTGAGAATATTGATCACCTGCTATATACCTGTGCTATAGCCTCCATGCTCTGGGACAGGGTGGCTGAAATATTCAGAAAATCCAACAGAGCCAGAGGAGATATACTCAACACCTTTCACCAATGGGAAGTTGACCCCTTTAAAGCTCTCAACTCAACATACTCTATGATCTCACTCTAGGCTTTGTTTTCTGGAGCATCTAGAAAGAAAGAAACACCCATATCTTCGAAGGGAAATTCAAATCCACTGACAATATCTGGGACTCTCTGAAATACAACATTTAAGAAACCCTTTTCTCAACTGTGTCGCACACCTCTGAACTCCCCACCACCGACTTGGAGAAAAGAATTCTACACAATTGGAACTTCAAACCTCAAATCTTCCCCTCTCTCAAGAAGACCATTGTCTTACGCACTTCAAGCCTGACTCACTAGTCACCCCCTGCCAAGGGTCTCTTCAAACTCAACTTTGACGGAGCCTGCAGAGGAAATCCAGGCATGGCTAGATTTGGCGGAGTCTTCCGTAATCATGAAGCTCGAATCATTAGAATATTCTATGGAAACATTGGTCATGACAGCAACAATGCAGCTAAACTGGAAGGTCTCCTACAGGGCATCGTCATCGCCACAGAATAGAACCTCCACCCTCTCATAGCGGAAGGAGACTCCTAGCTGATCCTTGGTTTGGCCTCCAAAATTCAAAATGGCTCTAACATCTCCAAACTCTCTTCAAGCTGGAGGCTGGAACACAAGCTTCATCATCTTGCCTCTACCATGAAGGCTCATAGAGGTTTCACTTTCCATCATGTGAAACGCAAAGCCAATGATTTAGCTGACAGACTAGATAATGAAGGAGTCTCATGCAACCTCCCCCTCTGGGATGGCATTCTAAGTGACTCCCCCTCAAACCAGCTCTCGCAAATTTGCATTTCTCAAGCTAGGAAGGATCTCTCCCCCCAGATGCAGGTGCTTGACATGACACCACCGAGGATAGGGATGCCACCTGCCCTCCTGGAAGCGTGGCTCCCACACTTGGCCACCTCCATCCACCGACGCTGTTCCCTATCCCTCCTATTTAATACCACGTCCTACTCTAGCACATCTGGCCTCCTCATGTGAGTTGAACTTCACTCCCCCCATGGCTCAGCTGGTTGCATTCACTCTGGCATGACTCTCCTTGTCACATCCCCTTAACTGGTTCAGGTGTGCCATTACTCTGTCCTGTGTGAGTTCTGAAAGCTCCCTCCTTGAAAATATTGATATGAGGTTCCCCCCTCATGCCCCGATTGTCATTGCTCACCTCTGTCATGCTCTTCCTACTGCCTCTGTTGAGAGCTTCATGTTAGAAAAACAAGATTGCAGAGCAATAAAAATAAACAAAAATGCAAATATAATCACACAAACACATTCCAAGAGAGACACCAATATATCGTGGTTCAACAAAGATGGGCTACGTCCACACTGAAATTGCCAGTCCTTATTATTATACCGTCTAACAAAGTGAAGGGATACAACCTACAGCACAACCACTGCACTTTGTCTTCACACTCTCTCACAGTCTCTCTTCACGATATCATAGATCTTTACAATGCATAATACCTAATACATCAACCCTAGCCATGTTACAATGCCTTTCATTTATAGGGGAAATACAATGGGAAAATACCACGAGTTACCCAAAACCATGGGCACGAAATCTGTTGGCAAAACAACCCAAGGTTGGGGAACGAGTGTACAGTCCTATGGGGTACACGGCTGAGACAATATCATCTATGAGACTGGAAGATCTGGCTCCACAACCAACACTTCGCCCCTTCTCCGTTCTCCGGTGATTCTGTTGACAGTGCCATGACCCGAACATGAGGCACCTCCAAGCGAGGTTCTAGTCATAGTGCTGGCAAAGCTGCCACTTCCGATGTGAAGGAAAAGATGGCCAACAATGGCTATGAAAACAATGTATCTGTCCCTGTCCGTAGGCTGGTGGACTACTGGGAATCTTGTAGTGTTGCTGAAATTCTGCCATTTGGCAACCAGGGAAACTAGGTAAACCATTACTAGTTAATGAAAAACATGTTGGAACTTTGGGGGAGGAAATGCTAACAAATTGGAATATGGCCAAGGTGGCGATTATGGACATGACCACGAAACATATGGCTCATCTGGATCGAATGCTGTCTTCCCTGGAAGCCAATTTGACAGGTAGAAGTGCTCTCTATTTCTCCATTCTACTCCTCCCCGTGATTCTGGTCCTGCAGCTCATTCTGAAGGTTTGGCTGGCAATCTTATTGTCCATATTGAGGGTGTGGCTACTGCCACTTAATTCCATGCTACAGGAAGCTCCCTTCCCAACAACCTTAGTGTTGTTGCTGCTGCGGAAGGCGCTACTCCAGTTACAACCCCCTCCTCAGGCCCAACTTCTCCTATTGCAGTGGTGGTGCAGGGGGCCTCTCCCTCTGGGACTTCCTTCCCGACGCCCTCGACGATTGACGCCTTACACTACAAACGAGTCAGGAAGGTTGAGGATGACGCAGCCATATAGCGCAAAATTGAGCCCCAACCCATAAAGCTACTCCAAAATTGGGAAGAGGACTTCTTTGGCAGCTGTCCAATTATTGAAGACAATCTTGGTTCTCAGAGTGCAGAAAGTAGCACATAGATCTGCTCCGTGTGAGCCTAGATCCTATTTTTTTGCGGTTAGCATTATCTTTCTTCCTCTTTTTTAGCTCTATGGACTACTGTCAGACTCTAGTTTTTCCTACCAGTTTAGTTCAGTCTATGTTTTTAATGATTGGCTGTAATTATGTCAATACTGCTCAACCCATTTATGGGCAAGACTTTGGATGCTCCTTCTTGCTTTTTCTGCTCCATGAGAAGCTTCTGAAATCTCATGAATTTACAGATTCTCGTGTGATTGTAACTTTTTTTTTACTTTAATATATTACCCTTATGCTGTTTTACAAAAAAATAAAAGGGGTGCATTTTCGGTGATACTCGACACCCCAGAGTTTTTGGTTCCCAATTAGATTTGATTCCCCATGTTTAGGCCTACATGTATTGGAGTAGGTGTATCCCTCTTATGTGTAGAAGAGGATGTGGCATCAAGTTGTGGAATGAACCACTTGGGTATCTATGAGGGTGGTAGGTGTACTCGTAGGCTAGCTCGATGTGGAATCAGAGAGGATGAGTCTTCGATTAAAGGGGGGAATGTGAGATGGATTTATCTCAGAGTGTTGGGACCAGTTTATGCTCAATGAAGAGTTTAGTATATTGATGAACCACGTAGGAGAAAATGATTCCTAGAGAATTGGAGGTTACATCGGCTGAGCACCCATGTATTCTGGTAGCTGGATTCCTTTTATATGGACATCAATGATGAATTATTTGCAGGTACAAAGGCTTGTGGAAGTGTAGCATGTGAAGGGAAAGTCAAGGCGAGAGAAATGAGAGTTGAAAGAAGAAATGGTTATAGAAACAATTAAAAAAAATGGAGAGGACAATGTGTAATCTACATATAAATTAGATTCCTCAGTACTCTAGTTTTTTTGGGGGGGTTAGATTCAAAGCAATTTCCCATGTCATGTTTAAAGGGGGGATTGTTAGGGTTAACCTTGACTCCGGAATGAGCAAGGATGTAAGTGGTTTCGAGCACATGTTTTTGGTAGCCTGTGGTTTCTTGCTAGTTGTATTTGCATGTAAAGAACCCTATTTATAGGGTTGTATCAATGTGATCAGGAGATATCCTCTTGGCGGCCTTGGCCTAGTTTGGCTAGGGACCAATAATAGATCTATTATTGATGGGCTGGTTTTTTCCTACAGGGTTTTCCAGGATAAATCATGTGTTGCTATTCTGATTTATCTTATTTATATTTATTCTCTTGCATATGTTAAATATTGCTAACACTATGTTACTTGACAACATTTCCCTCATACTGGGTTGTAGAAAACATCTCCCCCATACTGGGATGTAGAGCACCTTGCTTCTCTCCATGTAATAAACCATCTTTTGAGTATACTAGCAATTGTCTTAGAAGGTGCAAAGGAATGGCGAAGGGAAAAGAAAATAAGTAAAGTATATGTGATGAAGTGAAAAAAAACCAATAAAAGAACAAAGGAACTTGAGTATCGTTGCTCCTTAAATATGATACCAATACTCCACTCTACAAGGTATGAAATCCTAATTGGGACTATTTACATGTGTTTATAGCCCTAGTTCTATCATAGAGCTATTTTTCCTAGTTACGGACACTCTAGAGATCCCTCACATACACAATTTCATTTTTGTCATCCCAAGTCAAGGCTCTATTTTTCTCATTTTATGAAACAATTAGACTTTTTTTTTTTTAAATCCAACTTCCAAATCTATTCTCTTATAATTTAAACCTCTATACTTGCAATCTATTCAAAGTTGAAATTAACAACCTTCACAAGTTCATAACTTACCCACTTTCTAAAATTTTGTTAGTACTTGAATCAAGGTAAGACACCAAGTTCCTCCAACTTCCTTCCCTATAGAAGAAAATCTAGAAAGAACAAGTAGAAATTTTACATAAAGCATTGATAATGTTTCAACCTATGACACTCGACGACTTTTATTTCTATGACATGTTACTCTAGCAATCAACATTCTTTGTATGATTGAAAACAATTGTTCTAAATTCAAACAAAAAGACTAGCTTCAAATATAAATCTATTTAAGAAAGTGAACTCAATAATGAAACATGCTTTGATGAATGACTCATAAGAATAGAGTTAAAAAAACAAAGATTTAAGTTATCTTCTTGTTCAATTTGATTATTGAAACACCAAGTAAAAGAAATGAGACTAGTTTATTTATGATTTAGGTATTCTTTACATTTTCCATATAGTATAACAATTTATAGTATAACATTTTCCATATAGTATAATAATTTAGTAAAAAATTAGGTAAACCTTCATTAATCAAATACAAATTTAATTAAGATTAAATATATTGACTAGATTAATGATATTGATTATGAAAGGTCATAAGTTCAACTATATGATATTTCAGGTAACTTTATCATGTTTTTTTATGTGGTTTTAGAGCATTGAATCCTATTATAGTCAAGTTAATGGGTCAATTAAAAAGTGGGAAAACTCAACCATTTTCTCAAATTTTGTAGGTTTTTTCTCAACCATTTTCTCATAGGGCCTCCCCTTTCTAGTTTCTTGGATGATAAGTTACCAAGAAACTAATAGATTTTTCATGTTAAATTTCCATCTCTCAAGTAATGTATCAAAGTCAAATTCCCTTATGAAAGGGATATAGACAAATAGGAAATGAAAAACTCAAGAATGTATTTGAGCTAATCATTGGAAAAATAATGTGTTGGGGATTCTTTGATGGAGCATATCAAGGGACTCCAGCTATATGTGGTGATAAATTTTAATTTTTTCTCTCAAGTAATGTATCAAAGTCAAATTCCCTTATGAAAGGGATATAGACAAATAGGAAATGAAAAAAACTCAAGAATGTATTTGAGCTAATCATTGGAAAAATAATGTGTTGGGGATTCTTTGATGGAGCATATCAAGGGACTCCAACTATATGTGGTGATAAATTTTAATTTTTTAATTTATTTATTTTTGTTCAGATTGACATTTTGTGGCCCTACAAAGCTGCTCAAACAACATGGCAATGTTACAGCGTAATTTTCCACCTTGTGAGCATCAACATTGATTGGCCTTCAGGATCCATTTTATTGACTCAAATCCACATTTTATCCTCCAGGAACACACTTTTCCCTATTTTTGTTCCTATATGCTAGTTGTTTCACTATAGCCAGCGTACACATAGGTTGTTCCACTATAGCCAGCATACACAAAGTTAAATGGTAAAAACCAATAGATAATTACTTTTTACTCCCAAAAAGCGGCCTTAGGGTGACCTTTGGCCCTCCATATACCCCGAAACAATTCGATTCGACCTTTCACTTACCTTTTGAAGGCTATATATTGAGCTCTTATGGTGTATGGAAGGGAGGAGAAAAAGAAAGCAAGATAACTCTAGTCGATTTTTGCCATGACTTGAGTCTACACTCATTGATCCTTGTTGTTGTGAACTCTTATGTTCACCTACCAAACTCCTTTCATAGTTTGAGTTTTCCATTGCATGGGGGATTGAAGTGGTGGAGGAACAAGTGGAGAGACCCAGTTCGTGGTTCATATTGGTTGCCGGCAAGAGGTTGTATCATTGTACTTCTTGTTATTAATTAATGGAAATACTCATTTTCTCATCCAATTGATGTTGTGAATGTTGTTTAAATTACATTGGGTTACATTTGCTTATGATATCATGGATCATGTTATTGATTATGGTAATAGCTTTCACATATTATATGCACTTGCTTGTATTTGTTGTTGAGACTAATTTGCAGGTTCAAGTGTAGAGATTGAAAGCTCAACGACGATCTACTTCGAACATCTGGTTGAAAGGTTGGTTCTTATTCTCCGTATCTTATCATTTTCATTATCATAACATTTCATTGGGAATTGAGTTATTTTTTGGTAGTCAACTGTCTGTTGTGGTCTACCCCGAGCCATAGGAAGTTTTCTCCGTAACAAAAATGGTGACTCCGCTGGGGAGAACATCCATTTTGGGGATTTTTTAGGCATTTGTCCTTATTTTGAGTTGTTGTTTGTCGAGCCTCTATGTCATTAACTAGCCGTCAGGATTTACATTAGAAAAATAGCTTTTTTCTGGGTTGTTTGACTCTTTTTGGGTTCATTTTCCTTTCCCTATATGCAGGTCAACCTAGTTTTGATCGTGTCTACCTGCCTCTGTGTGAACTATAGCCCACGTCTACCCGCTGCTGTTCTTTGAAAAAATCACGTACAACTCCGGGATTGGTTGATTTTTGGCCTTGAGTTGTTGCTGGGTTGGTTCTGAGTGTTCCTAAGTCTTAGTTGGCCTGTTTCTTGACTGTTACATGCTCTGTTTGTGACAAAAAACTCCTCTTTTTTTTTGAGCTTTTTTATTTTTCACAATTTCTTGTTTTATAGCTCATTACCTTGGCTGAATCTTACGGTTTGGGTTTTGATGGGTTGTCTATTGGATGTGCTCTGCATTTCTTTATTGAATAGTTAGATTTTGCTTGCATTTTTCATTTCCTTATATTGAAAAAATACAAAAAACATTGTTTTGCATTTTCCTTGCATTTATAAGAGAAAATATAAAAATATTTGCTTTATGTTATGCATTTTGCATCAGAGTGCTTGTGATTTCATCTAGGACTTGCTTGTGCATTGAAACTTTAAAGACCTGCATTTTATTTCGAACCGTTGGATTGATTGTCATATTAGTGGCATGCTTTTTATTAAATAGATGAGTCTAGTGTTTTTCGGTTGTGCATAGCATTGATTCCTATACATCATCAGTTTCATGACCATATCCTTTGAGTAATTACAGCCATTAAAATCAATGCTTAATCTTAAAATTGATTAGAACCAATTTTCATTTTATAGGGTGCACCAACTAGCTTAGGTTTAGAGTCTTAGAATAGATCATTGTGAGTTAACCATCCAAGACTATTGAACCAACATTATGTGTCTGAACAAGGAGTGGTGAAACCCATGGTATACATCATTGTTCTCAGGAAGCTCTACTAAAACCAGAGTTAAGCATGAGGTCGCGGGAGGTTGGTTGCAGAGATATCCCTCCAATACTAGCTGAACGTGAGATATACTTCCAGGATTTGTTCATGTACAGGGGATCTTAAGGGATTGGTACCTCTTGAGTTCTAGGCTTAGCTACCCTTCCCATAAGACGAATCCCACCTATGAATGTCTGCCTGAGCATTGGTTATATCGTGGTGAACTTAGTTGCTTTACCTAGGTATCACATAGCACATTCGTTGCGGTTATTCTGCGATTGTCTTGAGTCAGATAGGGGTTGGACAACATAGTTTCCTGTTGTATAGGCATTTGACCTTGTGCACGCAGTGAAGTTTGGGAACCTTTATAACTGATTCTGTTACCTCTGGTTATACTTTGGGAGTCTCAAGCCTCTCCTAGGAGAGACATACCGGCTATAGTGTCGGGAGGTACCTTGAGCTAGTTCTGTTTGTGTGCATTTGGTTGTAGTTTCTTTATGTGTGTGCTATTTGATCGATAGTTGGCCATTAGGAGGCGTTCTAATTATTTAAAGTTATCGTGGAGCGAGATCCACCTCTCCATCGGTCTTTCCATTTGGCTGGTTTACCAAGTGACGAGGTAGCACGTCCTTTTCATAAGAGACACCGGAGGATCCCCTCCGATACTTTTGAGATTTTTGACAAATTTCATGAGTATGTTATGACTAGGGCATCTGGCACACCGGGAATAATTCCCGTGACTCCGTCGCTTGAGGTCAATGGACAGACCGCTCCTCCCACTCCTAGGGAGCTTGGAGAGGAAGGTTCTTCCCCACACATCACTTTCTCAAGTTTTGGGCCATCTTCACCCCCAGAGCCAAACCCATCCCATGGTACATTGTAACATCCCAAAAAATACCAAAATTTTAAAATTTTTTATAATAGCAATAATTATAAAAGTCATTAATGTGGAACAAATAAATTAATTAGGTTTCTTAACTAAGATAATTAGTAACGATGACATGTCATACTTCTCCAATAAATATGATATAATTGTATTTGCTATTTTAGATTTAAGTGGATGTTAATCTCCTTAATGAAAGATCTTTTATGATTAAGCATACGAGTACAGTTTATAGTTTTGCTTAAGTTCTTGAATATGATTACATGATGTACTATTGTGATGTTCTTGATGAAGTGCTGACAGTTTGTTTGTATAATGATGAAAGGGTGCTACGAGGTGCCCTGGAGTTTACTTAGCTATGTTTAGCTAAGGCATTTGAATCTTGTTTCCATGTGCAGACCGCAGGTAAGAAATCCTATGACAACATGTGTTAAGAGTACTTGTGTCTTTCAATTCATCGTCAATGTAAAATTAGAATGCTAAGTACTTCCTTGCAACACCAGTTACTGGAGGTATGGATACATGGTTCTAATCCTAGTTTTTGTACTGTCATACGAAGCTCTTCAGTGTTATCATTTCACATTGTCCAAGTGTTCTATTATAATGCTACATTTATTATCATAAGGCTACTGTCATTATTATTAAAACAGTGATACTAATATCTAATGAGTATGCTAGTATGAAGCTTGTAGAATTAATGTTTACACCTTCAAACTATCATGGTACTTAGCGTCTACAGAACTTATACTACTCTATGTCATGTATTTATCATTTGAATACACAATTAATATATGTACGGTATGGTGACTAGTACCTGTACTAAGAACTTGGCTTTAGAGTGTATCTCGTCAACACTTAAACTGTACTTATGATGATACAATAGTCTTTTTCCTACATGGCTATCATATAGAGTTTTATTATGAATATGGTAATTATGCTATGAACTAGCATTATAAAAATTCACCCTATTTCTTGTGCAAAACTATAGAAATGAAATAGAAATATTTTACATTTGCTATGCATCTACAATAATACATTGATATGTATTACCAATATTACGATGCCTAAAATCAAAATTTATACTATATACAATGTGCACTAAAATTGCAATACTTATGATTTACATTATGCAAATGATATGGTTTACGATATGCAATGATATGATTTGTATTCATTTAAAAGATGTTTTCAAACCTCTTGAAGGCTAAGGCCTTAGCATTAGAATGAACTATGCTATATGACCTATTTTTTATCCTAAGTATCGATAATATATTTTATTGCACTTCACAACGAACTTGTTTAAGAATTGATGAGTAGACGTGTATTAACTTTACTATTGGCAAGTTGACAGTGTCTCGATCAGGTTTTAAATGTTCTGACCAAACTCTATAGTGCAAAGTATTGTTGTCAATCGACGTAGTCCATCCACGTGAACTTTGGTTGATGATACAACTAGAAATCCTAGTTGGCATGGTTTCCATAACGCTTCTCCTCCGAGCTGTACACAGTAATGTCCCTTGGCAAGCAGTGTTGGGAATGTTGTGTTTGTTGTAATTAATGGGATATCACTGCAATGTTTGCTTGGCTTTCAATGTAGCTTGTTGGCATCTCTTTGCTCGTCAATCTCACCAGATATTGATCATTGATTATGTAACCCTAAATCTCATTGTATGTAATGGTAGCGAGTTTCCCGGTCTTCATTGTTACGTTAGAGTTGAGGCCGACAGGCTGCCAAAATGTAGAATTGGAGAGAAAGTTCCTCTCAGGGTTTCGATCCTGTGACCTGTGAGAGGTAGTTTTTAAATGTTGCAGGCTTAAGCTTTCTGCACTTAACCCATAATACGTCATTGTAGTGATGGGGTTTCTCTATCCAGTGTAATGAATGTGACTCGGACTGGGTTCGATTCTCCTATGTGTGAGAAAGGTCTTCTGTGTTAACTTAGGGCTACTGTCACATATCAATATGCTTCGTCGTTTGCTGGTTTAGTGTGTCGATGCTTTGAAGTATTATTTATTTAAAAGGGTAAGTGTTTGGTGACAGTGAACTAATACTGCATTGCTTGTTTGATTCATGCAAATTCTTATTTTAACCTTTCACCATGTGTTTTGGCAGGTACCCGTTTCGTCTGAGGTTGCTGATTGAAAGATTGGAGAAACAAATGTTGCTACGGCTTCCTAGTAAGCTCCAGTGGTTCTCAAAAAACCTCGTAGGTGCCTTTGATGGTGTTTTTCTGTATGCCGAGAGTTGGAAACCTTCGACTTGTTTCAGTGATGGCCGAATATGAAGTTTTAAGTTTGTCTTGTTTTGATTCAAACTTAACAGAGGGAAACCTCTTAGTCTTTTAAGTTGCCACTTGGCAATTTGAGGCTTAGTCATGTTGTTTATGAGAACTTGTTTCTCATTTTCGTGTTGTTAAAGTCCAGGGTAAAACCCTATGTAGTTTGGTTGTTCCATGGTCTCGGCTTATTGTTTAAAGATGATGAGGGTAATTGTGTGTACTGTTGGGAACTTTGTAAGGCCGTAATGTAATTCTCTATTATATACTATGAATGGATACCAAGAACCAAGGGTTCTTTTGCACTTGTAAACTATGTTTCGTTTCTTTGCAATAGAAAGTTATGTTTTTGAATAACAGTTGAGAACACTGTCTAAAATATTGGTTACGGTGATGCCAAGCAACAATGGTTGTCTTGGGCCGAGAATTATAATTTGCATAACTGTAAAAATTGTATGCTTGTATTTCCTTCTCGTTGATGATAACTATATTTGGAAATTCGATAATATAGTTTGACTGTTAAATGTTTTCGTAGAGGATTTGCCTCAATGTTCTATTTGTTTTATGAAAGATCCTTACCTATATTTTCTGATTACTATCTGGTTTGTACTGAGTTTGGTACCGAGACTTAACCCCTGTAATAAATGTTTTTGATGTGTGTATGTGTTCTTACTTGGATTATGAGCTATCGAAAGACAATGGTACATAATCGTGCTTTCTGTTAATTGTAGAATACTGTCTTGTAGAAGTCTCGAAATGATAGTTAGGGTTTGGAAAATCTATAGCTATTAGGTTTATAAAGGAAATGTCTATAGTTTGTCATAGAATATTTGAGATGGAAATTATGAGCTGTGTAAACAGAATTAGGGTTTGTAGTATCTTAGGGTTTAATACTACTGTGTAGATATTCGATAAATGGAATCAAAAGTGAAAGTTAGTGAAAAAATGATATATATATAATTGTAAGAAATCTATACTAGGATTAATTCTTGCAGCTGCTATAATTTTTGGAAATACAATTACTTTGAAAAACATGAAATATTTAATATTGATTGCATTTGCTTGCTATCTACAATAAATAGAGTTAAGAGAAATATATAGAACTATGCAGAAACATATTGTGTTGTTCTTTCATGTGTTCATTAAATGAATGCTATATTGCTGTTGATGCTATACTGTAATATTTACTGTGTTTAAATATAAGACAGAATCTTAACAAGAATCACTACTGTAATCATTATTCCAATCACTGGCATTCTACCTATCACTTATCCTTCTTAATTTGCTTCTCTATACTAGAGTACTATGCAAAGAACAACATGGGGGAAAACATAGAGATGGTTATCAAATCAATTATTTCACTAAGCTATTTTATTCAGAAACATACTTAGATCAGAAAATAAAATAACTTCTTTTACATGATAGAGTTTAATAATTATACTAAGCAGAAACATTAAACTGTAAACAAAGTAGGAACAGTGAAACCTGGTTATCTATAGGAGAAACAAACATCCCAAGGAACCTGTTCGACCCAACCAATTCCTGAAGATAGCCAAGTTACTTGCCTTAGGACCCCCGAGCCTATTCACTGAACCACCAGGAGGAAGAAACTTAGAAGCTTGGGTCCTCAACTTGCAACAGCAATAGTTTACCCAGTCTTAAAGGCTTATCAATCAAAGGGACTTGCACCAGCACCTCTGGTTTTCCTCTGGTTTTCCTTCTCAGAATAATTTGCAGACTTACAGTTGCACTTTCACATAGATTCCCTATTCGAATCTATCAGTGATCACTTGATGCACTTGAGGAATATTTCTGTAGAAAATATTGTAAGAGAGATGCCTGCTCAATTCGAATTGCCTTATGTAGGCTGCCTAGGCCTTTTAGTGGTTAACTGTTCATTTAATGAGCTACCTGCTCACTCCCACCCACCTGGGGGATAATGCCACATTTTTAGGGGTATTTGTCCCATAACCAACAGCTAGTGGTGAAGTGCAATTGCTGCCATCTTTCCCATGCCTTCTAACAGCTTCCATTCCTCCTAGTGGGTCCGTGAACACTCATTTAACAGTTCCCTTAGGTGTTTTAATCCTACTTTAATTTATTAAATAATAATAATCAGTAATTACATTCATCCTTGACCAAACTTGGTCATAATTACAAAAATTTGTAATTAAAATGTAACATAAAGTATTTTGCAAATAAAATAATATTCTTAGAATTTGGGTAGGTGACATACACCCCCCCTTAAGTGTCAACATCGTCCTCGATGTTGGTTAATCACTCTTTGAGTGTTCCTGAAACAGAGTTGGGTATGCTGCCTGCATACTACTCTCCAACTCCCAGGTTGCCTCTTTTGGGATAAGGTGCTTCCATTGCACCTTTACCTGCCCAATGGTGCGATTCCGGAGTAGAGTTTCCCTCCTTTCGAGGATACAGTTTGGTTCCACCTAAAAAATCACTGTCTTGACCCACCTGTACATCATTCTAGTTTACAACATGAGTAGCATCGTGTACATACTTCTTTAAACATGATATATGAAAAACATTATGTATCTTTAAATTTGGTTGTAAAGCCAGTTGGTATGCCACTGGTCTAACCTTGGACAATATTTCGAAAGGACCACAATGCCTGGTGCCAACTTGGCATAACTTCCCAATTTCAATGAACTCTTTTTAGGTCTTACCTTGAGGAACACATGTTCACCAACCTGGAACTCTTTATGAGTCCTTTTAAGATCTGCTTGACTCTTTTGCCTATCTTGGTAAGCTTTTAGATTTCTTTGAACCTGTTTCACAATTAGTTCTAACTCCTGCAACAATTCAAGTCCTAAAACAACTCTATTTACTGGGTCATTCCAAGAAACAGGTGTATCACATTTCCTACCATAAAGAATTTAAAAAGGGATAAGTTTGGCTGATGCATGATAATGGTTATTATATGCAAATTTTGCTAAATGCAGGTAGTCTTCCCACTTACCAGGCTTATCCTTAACATACATTCCCAACAAGTCTTCCAATACCTGATTCACTCTTTCTGTCTGTCCATCTGTTTGTGGATGAAATGATGTACTGAAGTTCAAGGTTGTATTCAACCCTTTAAATAAATACCTCCAAAAGTTTCCAGTAAACTTAGAGTCACGATCTGAAATTATCACTTTTGGTATATCATGTAGTCGAAAAATATGCTTCATGAAGATTTCTGCAATATCAGGAGCCTTATGAGTAGTCTTTACAGGTGTAAAGTGTGCTTCCTTGCTGAGTTTATCCACTACCACCATGATAGAGTCATTATGTTTCTGATTTTTGGGTAGTCCAGTAATAAAGTCTATGCTTATCACTTCCCATTTTCAGCTAGGTATAGGCAATGGCTGCAATAGTCCAACCGGATGTTGATGTTCAACCTTCACTTTTTGACAATCCAAACACTTAGCTATGTACTCTACTACTTCATCTTTCATTCTAGGCCAATAGTATTCTTTCCGTAGCATAGTAATGGTTTTCTGATAACCTGGATGACCAGAGTAATGGCTCTTGTGCATCTCATTTAAAATAATAATTTTTACTTCTGGTATGTTGGGTACATACAATCTGTTTTTGTATAATAACAGTCCATTTTCCTTTAAACTGTAATCTGCCATAGAATTTTTAGAACTGTTATTTGCTGTATTTTCTTGTAATTTTCTGTATTATTCATCCATTTCACTCATTTCAAGGATTTGATTTTCTAAATCTATTGAGTAAGTACTGATGGATGAAATAAAATTCAATTTTTCTTTACGACTTAATGCATTAGATACCTTGTTCTCTTTCCCTTTAATATGCTGAATTTCGAAATCATACTCACTTAGGAAAGTTAACCATCTAGCTTGTCTAGTGTTCAGATTTGTCTGATCTAATAAATATTTCATGCCCATGTTATCTATCAACAAGGTAAATTTTCTGCCAATAAGGTGGTGACGCCACATTTTTAGAGCATGAATTACTGCTAATAACTCTAAATCATAAGTAGAGTAGTTCTTCTCATGTATTTTTAGCTTTCTAGATTCATATGCCACATCATGCCCTTCTTGTGTCAGGACTCCACCAAGTCCATCATTACATGCATATGTGCAAACTATAAAATCCTTATTAGGATCTGCTATCCTCAAAATAGGTGTTGTAGTTAATAATTATTTTAGCTTCTTGAAACTGTCTGAACATTTCTGATCCCACACAAATTTCTTCCCTTTCTTTTGTAAGCAGATTATGGGGTTTGCAATCTTTGAAAAACCCTCTATAAATTTTCTGTAATATCCAGTAATACCCATAAATGATCTTACATCCGACACATCCTTAGGAACCGACCAATCATTAATGGATTTTATCTTATCGGGGTCAACCGAGATTCCTTCCTTAGAAATTATGTGTCCTAAATACTGAATTTTGTCCTTGTGAAAATCACACTTACTAAACTTAGCGTATAGTTGATGATCTCTCAGAACTTGTAAGATAATCCATAGATGTTCGTCATGCTCTTCTTTGCTTTTAGAATACACTAAAATGTCATCTATGAATACAACAACAAAGTTATCTAAGTATTTGTGCAGAATATTGTTCATCAAACACATAAATACAGCTGGGGCATTAGTCAAGCCAAATGGCATGACTATGAACTCATAATGTCCATATCGAGTTCTAAAGGCTGTTTTGAAAATATCTTCATCCTTAACCCACACTTGATGATATCCTAACCTTAGATCAATCTTTGAAAATATCGTTGCTCCATGCAGCTGATCAAATAGATCGTCTATGCGGGGCAACAAATATCGATTCTTGATTGTCATCTTATTTAGCTAGCGATAATCTATGCACAGTCTTAGGGTTCCATCTTTCTTTTTAACAAATATAACAGGTGCTCCCCAAGGAGACATGCTAGGTCTTATATAGTTTTTATCAATCAGTTCCTTCAACTGTGATTTCAACTCATTTAATTTCAGTATATTCATCCTATATGGAGCTTTAGAATTCGGTACTGCTCCTAGTATTAATTCGATGGTAAAGTCTAGATCTCTTTTAGGAGGTAATCCTGGAATCTCCTCAGGAAAAATATTTTTGAAATATTTTAGGACAGGTATGTCTTCTAGTTTCAGTTTGTCCTCTTTACAAATAAACTCATCATTTACTACATTTACTGTAAACAACTGACATCCTTTCCTAACTGCCCTCTTTACTTGCATGGCTGAAATCTGTCTAAGGGATGTCTTTCTTGGAATACCTTTTACTTCTACAGTTTCTCCTTCATCATTTAAACATGTAAAATTTTTCTCATAATAGTTCAGAATGACATGATGGGCTTCTAACCAATCCATTCTGATTATAACATCATAGGATCCTAAAGGTAAAACATTCAACTTGATTTGTGTCTTTAACTGATTCATGGATAAAGCACAACTTTCAATAAAATATGATACTTTCATCTTTGTTCTTGTTGCTATTCTAACTAACCAAGATTTACTGAACTTTTCGATTTTCAAATTAAAACTTTCTACAATATCTGGTAATATATAACTTAGGCTAGCACCTGGATCAATCAAAGTAGTAATAGGATGATTTTGTAGCATACCTTCAATCTCTACCATAGAGATTTGATGATCTGCTTGTTTGTTGTCGAGTGCTGCATTAATTCTGGGCATCTCCCTTGCCAAGTCTCCAATAGTAGGTTCAGTCTGAATAGAATGAATGTTGTTAGCTGTCTGCTTCCTCTTGGGTCATTCTGATGCATAATGAGGACCTTGACACTCAAAACATTTGATAGGTGCCTTTTGATCATTAGTGCTGGTAGCATTAGGAGTGTTTCTAGGAGCTGTAAAATTCTGCTGCTGACTGTTTCTGGGATTGTTTCCTTGAAAATTCCGATTCTGAAATTTTTTCTTTTGGAAACCAAAATTCCCACTAAACCTAAAATTTTTCTTTTTCAGCTCAAAATTGCTGGTTAATGACTTTTCTAGTTTGACATTCCTTCTCTTTTCCGATTAGTATCATAACAAAAAGTTGCTTTCCTCATGGCCTCTTCTAAGGTCTTTGGATTGTCATACTCGATTCTGTCCTTGATATTGAAAGGTAGACAACTCAAGTATCTTTGGATCTTTGGTTTTTCTTCCACGAGGTATGGCACATATCTCAGTAAATTCAGAAATTTACTGTTCATTTCCTTGATGTTCATACTTCCCAGCTTTAAGTCATAGAACTCCTTTAATTTTTCTTCATAGTATTGTTCCGATAAGAACTTCTTTTTGAAGTACCGTTCGAAAGTACTCTAGTTTACATCCTTGTCCTTGATGCCCTTCACTCTTTTGATGTCCTGCCACCAAATATTTGCCTTGCCAATCAAGTTGTAGATTGCCATTTTTTCCTTCAAAGATTTAGAATAATCATATATTTGGAAATACTTTTTCATGCTGGACAGCCAAGCCTTTGTTGTCTCTCCTTTTTCAGTTTCACCATTGAAGGTTGGGGGTTTGATTTTCTTGAACTCCCCACAAATTTGCTCATACTATTTGTGACTTTTTCTTTTGGGTTTGTAGTCCCTTTCGTTGCTGTCACTTGAATAATTTCTTTTATTTTTCCGTTTTAAATGGGCAGCTTTTGATGATGTTGAAATGTTGTTTGCATCATCATTTTTCATCTTTTTACTTCTGTCTGGATGAGGTAAATCTTCAATCTTGGAAGTATTCTTAATTTCTCTATTCTGTTCATCAGTTGGGCATTGTTTGAACAGTACTTGATTTAATTCTTCTTGTGCCTTCAAAATTTTCTCGTTGTCTTGTTTTACAGATATGACTTCTGCCTTTGATTCTTGAAATGCTCGTAACAATTCTGACGAATTGTCATTTAATTCGCCCTAAAATTCTTCTTCATAATGCTGTCTCGTGCTATGACTATTGGGTCAAAATCTGTCTTCTAACTATTCAGTTGATCCTTCCATACCTGTAACTTAAAATAATTTCTGTGTAACACAAATAGTTTTAAAATTTTGAATTAGTAAGGTTTCTGCTGTAAGTAAATTTTTTGTTGCATGTTCTTGGACCTTTTTCAGGTCTAGAGTTTGAACATGAGCTCTGATACCAAATGTAACATCCCAAAAAATACCAAAATTTTAAAATTTTTTATAATAGAAATAATTATCAAAGTCATTAATGCGGAACAAATAAATTAATTAGGTTTCTTAACTAAGATAATTAGTAACGATGACATGTCATAATTCTCTAATAAATATGATATAATTGTATTTGCTATTTCAGATTTAAGTGGACGTTAATCTCCTTAATGAAAGATCTTTTATGATTAAGCATACAAGTACAGTTTACAGTTTTGCTTAAGTTCTTGAATATGATTACATGCTGTACTATCGTGATGTTCTTGATGAAGTGCTGACAATTTGTTTGTATGATGATGAAGGGGTCCTACGAGGTACCCTAGATTTTACTTAGCTATGTTTAGCTAAGGAATTTGAATCTTGTTTCCATGTGAAGACCACAGGTAAGAAATCCTATGAAAACATGTGTTAAGAGTACTTGTGTCTTTCAATTCATCATCAATGTAAAAGTAGAATGCTAAGTACTTCCTTGCAACACCAGTTACTGGAGGTATGGATACATGGTTCTAATCCTAGTTTTTGTACTGTCATACGAAGCTCTTCAGTGTTATCATTTCAAGTGTTCTGTTATAATGCTACATTTATTACCATAAGGCTACTGTCATTATTATTAAAACAGTGATACTAATATCTAATGAGTATGCTATTATGAAGCTTGTAGAATTAATGTTTACACCTTCGAACTATCATTATACTTATCATCTATAGAACTTAGATGTCATGTATTTATCATTTGAATACACAGTTAATATATGTACGGTATGGTGACTAGTACCTGTACCAAGAACTTGGATTTAGAGTGTATCTCGTCAACACTTAAACTATACTTATGATGATACAATAGTCTTTTTCCCACATGGCTATCATATAGAGTTTTATTGTGAATATGGTAATTATGCTATGAACTAGCATTATAAAACTTCACCCTATTTCTTGTGCAAAACTATAGAAATGAAATAGAAATATTTTACATTTACTATGCATCTACAATAATACATTGATATGTATTACCAATATTACGATGCCTAAAATCAAAATTTATACTATATACAATGTGCACTAAAATTGCAATACTTATGATTTACATTATGCAAATGATATGGTTTACGATATGCAATGATATGATTTGTATTCATTTAAATGATGTTTTCAAACCATTAAAGGCTAAGGCCTTAGCATTAGAATGAACTATGCGATATGACCTAGCTTTTATCCTAAATATCGATAATATATGTTATTGCACTTCACAACGAACTTGTTTAAGAATTGATGAGTTAACGTGTATTAAATTTACTATTGGCAGATTGACAGTGTCTCAAATTAAATGTTCTGACCAAACTCTATAGTGGAAAGTATTGTTGTCAACCCACGTAGTCCATCCACGTGAACATTGGTTGATGATACAACTAGAAATCCTAGTTGGCATGGTTTCCATAATGCTTCTCCTCCGAGCTGTACATGGTAATGTCCCTTGGCAGGCAGTGTTGGCAATGTTGTGGTTGTTGTATTTAATGGGATATCAATGCAATGTTTGCTCGGCTTTCAACGTAGCTTGTTGGCATCTCTTTGCTCGTCGATCTCACTAGATCTTGATCGTTGATTATGTAACCCTAAATCTTGTTGTATGTAATGGTAGCGAGTTTCCCAGTCTTCATTGTTATGTTAGAGTTGAGGCCGACAGGCTGCCAAAATGTAGAATTGGAGAGAAAGTTCCTCTCAAGGTTTCGATCCTGTGACCTTTGAGAGGTAGTTTTTAAATGTTGCAGGCTTAAGCTTTCTCCACTTAACCCATAATACGTCATTGTTGTGATGGGGTTTCTCTAGCCAGTGTAATGAATGTGATTCGGACTGGGTTCGATTCTCCTATGCGTGAGAAATGTCTTCTGTGTTATCTTAGGGTTGTTGTCACATATCAATATGCTTCGGCGTTTGCTGGTGTAGTGTGTCGATGCTCCGAAGTATTATTTCTTTAAAAGGGTAAGTGTTTGGTGATAGTGAACTAATACTGTATTGCTTGTTTGATTCATGCAAATCCTTATTTTAACCTTTCACCATGTGTTTTGGCAGGTACCCGTTTCGTCTGAGGTTGCTGATTGAAATATTGGAGAAAGAAATGTTGCTACGGCTTCCTGATAAGCTCCAGTGGTTCTCGAAAACCTCGTAGGTGCCTTTGATGGTGTTTTTTTGTATGCCGAGAGTTGGAAACCTTCGACTTGTTTAGTGATGGCCAAATACGAAGTTTTAAGTTTGTCTTGTTTTGATTCAAACTGTACAAAGGGTAACCTCTTAGTATTTTAAGTTGCCACTTGGCTATTTGATGCCTAGCCATGTTGTTTATGAGAACTTGGTTCTCATTTTCGTGTTGTTAAATTCCAGGGTAAAAACCTGTGTAGTTTGGTTGTTCCACGCTCTTAGATTAATGTTTAAGGATGATGAGGGTAACTGTGTGTACTGTTGGGAACTTTGTAAGGCCGTAATGTAATTCTCTGTTATATACTATGAATGGATGCCATGAACTAAGGGTTCTTTTTCACTTGTAAACTATGGTTCATTTCTTTGCAATGCAAAGTTATGTTTTTGAATAACAGTTGAGAACACTGTCTAAAATACTTGTTACGGTGATGCCAAGCAACAATGGTTGTCTTGCGCCGAAAATTATAATTTGCATCACTGTAAAAATTGTATGCCTGTATTTCGTTCTCGTTGATGATAACTATATTTGGAATTTCGATAATATAGTTTGACTATTAAATGTTTTCGTAGAGGCTTTGCCTCAACATTCTATTTGTTTTATCAAAGATCCTTACCTGTAGTTTCCGATTACTATTTGGTTTGTACTGAGTTTGGTACCAAGACTTAACTCATGTAATAAATGTTTTTGATGTGTGTATGTGTTCTTACTTGGATTATGAGCTATTGAAAGACAATGGTACAGAATTGTGCTTTCTATTAATTATAGAATATTGTCTTGTAGAAGTCTCGAAATGATAGTTAGGGTTTGGAAAATCTATAGCTATTAGGCTTAGAAAGGAAATGTCTATAATTTGTCATAAAAGATTTGAGATGGAAATTATGAGCTGTGTAAACAGAGTTAGGGTTTGTAGTATCTTAGGGTTTAATACTACTGTGTAGATATTCGATAAATGGAATCAAAAGTGAAAGTTAGTGAAAAAATGAAATATATATAATTGTAAGAAATCTACACTAGGATTAATTCTTGCAGTTGCTATAATTTTTGGAAATACAATTACTTTGAAAAACATGAAATGTTTAATATTGTTTGCATTTGCTTGCTATCTGCAATAAATAGAGTTAAAAGAAATATATAGAACTATGCAGAAACATATTGTGTTTTTCTTTCATGTGTTAATTAAATGAATTTTATACTGCTGTTGATGCTATACTGTAATATTTACTGTGTTTAAATATAGGACATAATCTTAACAAGAATCACTACTGTAATCATTATTCCAATCACTGGCATTCTGCCTATCACTTATCCTTCTTAATTTGCTTCTCTATACTAGAGTACTATGCAGAGAACATCATGGGGAAAAATATAGAGATGGTTATCAAATCAATTATTTCACTAAGCTATTTTATTAAAAAACATACTTAGATCAGAAAATAAAATAACTTCTTTTACATGACAGAGTTTAATAATTCTACTAAGCAAAAACATTAAACTGTAAACAAAGTAGGAACAGTGAAACCTGGTTATTTGTAGGAGAAACAAACAGCCCAAGGAACCTGTTCCACCCAACCAATTCCTGAAGACAACCAAGTTACTTGCCTTAGGACCCCCGAGCCCGTTCACTGAACCACCAGTAGGAAGAAACTTAGAAGCTTGGGTCCTCAACTTGCAACAACAATAGTTTACCCAGTCTTAAAGACTTAGCAGTCAAAGGGACCTGCACCAACACCTCTGGTTTTCCTTCTCTGAATAATTTGCAGACTTACAGTTGCACTTTCACATAGCCTCCCTATTCGAATCTCTCACTGATCACCTGATGCACTCGAGAAATATTTCTACAGAAAATATTGTAAGAGAGCTGCCTGCTCAATTCGAATTGCCTTATGTAGGCTGCCTAGGCCTTTTAGTGGTTAACTGGTCATTTAATGAGCTACCTGCTCACTCCCACCCATCTGGGGGATACTGCCACATTTTTAGGGGTAGTTGTCCCATAACCAACAGCTAGTGATGAAGTGCAATTGCTGCCATCTGTCCCATGCCTTCTAATAGCTTCCATTCCTCCTAGTGGGTCAGTGAACACTCATTTAACAGTTCCCTTCGGTGTTTGTCTCCTACTTTAATTTATTAAATAATAATAATCAGTAATTACATTCATCCTTGACCAAACTTGGTCATAATTACAAAACTTTGTAATTAAAATTTAGCATAAAGTATTTTGCAAATAAAATAATATTCTTTGAATTTGGGTAGGTGGCATACATACACACAGGAATTCCGATATGGGATGCCAGATATTAATGAAACCACGAACCCTTCGACCAATAATCCTTTTTCAGTTGGTATGCCTAGCTTTAATTCGAATGTTACATCCAATTCGGTGGGTAGTCAAGCTAACACTAGCCTTGGAGCTACAAGCACTACTCCTTCTGGGGGCGGTCCATCCTCTTCTGCTCCCTTCGGGGGAGGCACAACCTCTTCTGCTCCCTTTGGGGGTGGCACGACCTTTTCCGCTCCATTTAAATTCACATCTGGTCACATCCCTTCAGCTTCTATAGCTGTTGGAGGAGGACCACACCCTAGGACTTCCCCTAATTTTAGTGGGAACACTTCAGATAACACGGCTCACACCACACAACCTAACGTGCATGCTTCTACGCATATACCCATGAATTATATGACCACGTCTGCTAACCAGTATGTCCCTCCTAACACTGGGAGTGGGCTCATTCCCAACACTGGCGGTGGGCACATACCCTATACTGGGGGTGGAAACATTCCCAACACTGGGAGTGGTAACATTCCCAACACTAGGAGTGGGCACATTCCCAACACTGGAGGTGGACACATGCCCTATACTGCTGGTGGGTACATTCCTAACCCCGGGGGTGGGCACATTCCTAACATTGGGAGTGGGCACATTCCTAACACTGGAGGTGGGCACTGTTGGAATATTCACATCATCAATTTTGTATTTTGCATGCATGCATGTCAATGGATGCATCTAGTCTGTTAAGATTTAATATGCTAAGATAGAAATATCAGTATTGCGTTCCATTTCACAACAATAGCATATACAGGATCACTAAAAGAACAACAAGCACAACATAAACACAAGAGACATAGATTTATCTTGGAAAACCCTCATGAGGTACAAAACCCAACAAAGTTTCCCCAAACATGAGCTCCTTCTCCTCCATAGAAGATATCTCTCTCACCTATGCGCTAATCACAAGTGAGTGTAATGTGTGTTAAATGAGGAACACACCTCCTCTATTTATACACAACTCCGACTTGACTTTTACACTAACTAGGTCGACCCCAACTTAACTACTTAACATAATGTGACAGGGCCAACCCCACTAGGGTGGTATAATAACCCTTTAACCCACATGACTCATACAGAACCGACCCCCAGTAGGGAATTCTAATAACCCAAGTTACTACATTCTCCACAGAGGAATAAAATATCTCTGGATATACAATAAGGTCTTCATGGAGGAATGAAACATCTCTGGAATAATAAAGTACAAATATAATATTCTTAGAAGTTACAATATTTCAACACTCCCCCTTAACGAGAAGGATATTATAACAACATCTGTAGGAGCAAGGCGTCATCAACTACATGATACACGATACATCTATAAATCATTGGAAGCTTTCTTCATACATCATCAGTAACTCAACCAGTTACTGGAACATCTTTAAATCTTCAATACTGGAACATCTTCAGTTTTGAGTCTTCATCTTCTGCAGCATCCGAACAACTACAACAATCTGGATCATCTCGATTAGCAGCATCATCTGGATCTCTAGATCAACAACAACCTTTGGATCATCTCGATCAACAACAACCTTTGGATCATATCGATCAACATCATCATATGGATCATCTCGATCATCTTGATCAACAGTATCATCATCTCGATGATCTCAATCATCATTATCTGTATCATCTCGATCAACAGCATCATCTGGATCTCTAGATCAAGAACATCATAGCAGCATACCCTGCAACACACATGATCCAATTATGGGATGATCAATCCCTCTCACTTTAAGACATCTCTCATGTCTATGGATGATACAATCTAGATCTAATTCCAGGATGATCAATCCTTATCAATTTAAGACATGTCTCATGTCTATGGACGATGCAATCCAGATCTACTTCCCGGATGATCAATCCTTATTAATTTTAGACAAGTCTCATGTCTATGGACGATGCAATCTAGATCTACTTCCAGGATGATCAATCCTTATCAATTTTAGACAAGTCTCATGTCTATGGACGATGCAATCCAGATCTACTTTCAGGATGATCAATCCTTATCAATTTTAGACAACTCTCATGTATATGCATGATGCAATCTAGATCTAATTCCAAGATGATCAATCCTTATCAATTTTAGACAAGTCTCATGTCTATGGACGTTTCAATCCAGATCTACTTCTAGGATGATCAATCCTTATCAATTTTAGACAAGTCTCATGTCTATGGACAATGCAATCCAGTCACGTACATTTTGAACTAAACATTCAGGGACGATGCAGTCCTATCACGTACATTTTGAACTAAAAGTTCAGGGACGATGCAGTCCTATCACGTACATTTTGAACTAAAAGTTCAGGGACGATGCAGTCCTATCACGTACATTTTGAACTAAACGTTTAGGGATGATGCAGTCCTATCACGTCCATTTTGAACTAAACGTTCAGGGATGATGCAATCTATCACATTTACTTAGAGAAAGTATAAGGACCACTTTTCGGAGACATATGTCTATGGATCAATTCAAGGACCGAATTTCGGGGATGATACAATCCCCTCTCATCCACTAGGGACCAATTCTCGGAGACATATGTCTACGAATCAATTCAGGGACCGAAGTCTGGGGATGATACAATCTCCTCTCGTCCACTAGGAACCACTTATCAACCTTATTGTTGATATCATCCACCTCATCATTGGGATAGGTAACCTCAACATCGATACATGTGTCCACATCATCAATACAAGTATCCTCATCATCGATACAAGTATCCTCATCATCAACCTTACCGTCGATGCAGGAAATCTCATCATCAGCGACCATATCACTCCCCCTTTCGAAGAGGGTCCTTCTGAACTACACCAAGCTTATCTTGGAAATACTCAAACTTTACTCGAGACAAAGGTTTGGTCAATACATCAGAAAATTGTTTGTCAGTGCTCACATACTCGAGCTTTATAGCTACTTTCTGCACCATATCCCGTATATAGAAATATCGGATCTCTATGTGCTTTGACTTATCATGGAACACTAGAATCTTTGTCATATTGATACAACTATGGTTGTCACACAGTATCACAGTGAGGTCCATCTCTAAGTCAAACAATCCTGATAACAACTTCCGAAGCCATATCGCTTCACAACTAGTAGAGCAAGCAGCAATATATTTTGCTTCAACTATGCTGAGAGCCACACTAGATTACTTCCTTCTAAACCACGAGATCATGGAAAATATCAGACAATAACATCCTCCCGATGTGCTCTTCCTGCCCAATCAACATCTGTGTAGCCATACAATCTGAAGTCATGATCTCCACAATAATATAGACCAAAGTCTATAGTACCCTTCAAGTATGCTGTGAATATTTAATTAACAATATTGTGAATATTTAATTAATATTATTAATTAAATATTCACAGCAAAGTACCTTATCATATGCTTTGTGGCTATCAGGTGAACTGACTCAAGGTGTTCACAGCAAAGCATATATTTGGCCTGGTATTCGTTAGATACAACAATGATCCAATAATCTATCTGTACAAAGTCACATCCACTAACTCTGATGAGTCATCAGCTTAACAGCTTCAAGTTGGAATCCATGGGAGTGGCCATGGATTTGCATTCCAACATATCAAATACTTTCCCTGGTTGATAAAGATTCCTTCTGGGCCTTTCCATACTTCCAGTCCTAGGGAGTAATGCATCAATCCGAGATCTTTTATCTCAAATTTTGTAGCTAGCTTCTTCTTGCTTTCCATGATCTCTTTCTCATTCCCTGTCAGAAAGAGATCATCCACATACAGTAATAGTATGACAGGTTCATCATCCATAACCTTAAGATAAAGGTTAGGATCAACTTTATTTTTGGTAAATCTCAAGCTTGTCAAGAAGCTATCAATTATCCCTCTGTGACTGAGCATCATTCACACTCTGCATTGAGTGATCTTCTGTATATCTATCCGTGCCATCTCCCGTTAGATGGGTCTACTGATATGCGCCTCAAGATCATTCGAAATCTATGGTGAGTTCCTTCTTGCATCCATCTAAGAGAAGAATGTCATCTATATATAGACACCATCTTCAACCTTGTAGCAAAGGTTGAAATCCGCATCACCCATGGTGATCATTAAGCTCATCAAATGACTATCGATCCTGGGTACCCATACAGAGCTTTCTTCAATTGAATCTTGGGATTTTTCTCGATTCACACTTCTTCTTCAATTACACCATTTAAGAGAATGGTCTTATATAGCCACTTGGAGCAAACATCTCGTCATGATCCTATTCCTCTTTCTAAGAGAATCTTCTAGCCACGAGCCTTCTATAGTATGTTTGATTTGTAAGTCTTCTTGTTGAGCATCCATCACTTGTTCGGTGTTCATCATTCTTCATGATATTTCCTAAAAATCAAAGTTAATTACATGATTAGTAATACTTCATAATCATCAAATCATTTTTTCATTTCAATGATAACCTATTATGCATACTGATATGATTCACATAGTTATGCAACTACTTTGGCACAACACTTTTCCATATCCTATATGCATACAGTGGTTATCTAGATGCCTTCCATCTCTACCAGAACATACTATCAAGAGCATGTACAGCTCTCAGCATGTCAGCAAAGAGGTTTCATTCTAGATAAACAACAATGGAATGTTTGTCCAACTTACCCATTATATGCATATTAGTAGTATATTGTTCAATGCTATACTATACATGATATATTTTAGGAATACAAATATGCATACAACTATTACTAGCAATATCATTTACTATTTCAGAGATTCAAATAAAAAATCAAATACTTATCTTTTATGTTTGTGTGGTTTCCTCTAGCTTCTATATGTCTTTGAACTTCTATTCATTCTCCACCACTATGCATGCTTAAGTGTGCACTAGTGTCATCCTCATGATCTCATACATAATCATACATTCATTAGTATAGTCTCAATACTATCAAAACATTATGATTCTAAATAATCTTAAGTATGTATGGTCATGATCATTTCATACACAGGTATACTTACCTAGGATCCTAACAAAGTAGGAATCTAACTTGATATAGGAAAACATACCTGGATTATCAAGCCTGGTTATGTCTTAACATACCCAAACAATATCTTCTTTGTTTTCTTCAATGATTTAGAGACCTTGTGCTAGAACCTGCATATCTCATAGGTTAAGCATAGTAGAACAAAGTCATACATACCTCGTAAGTAGAGCTTCTATGTGATCAAAGATTATGGATGAGTCTTTGTCTTCATGTCATCATGGTCATAGAACTTGATTTGTATTTCTTGATGTACATGTATCTTGTTAGCATACAACATCATCCTCATACAACACCACAAGTGCATTAGTACAATCATATAACCCTAATCAATGAATGTCTTCTATCATTCACATGCATTCATACTTTTACTAGGGTGATAAGACAATTCTAAGATGAATCAAGATTGTACTAACCTTAATAATATGAAGACAAACATATCATAAACTTAATCATGAACATATACATGTATCTCCTCAAGTCATACCTGTCTAGATTTTTTTTAGTCTTCTTTAGCCTCACCTCCCCCTGAAACTAGAACTGGAGTTGGATTAGGGTTTGTTAGAGAAACCCTAAAAATTCAAATTTTGAATTTCAAACTTCTAAGTGGACGGAAAGATGTGGCTTGTTGATCTGATCAAGCTGGTATACTTCAATTTTGAAAACTGCAAAATTTGACCCATCAAAATTGCCTTTGAAACTTCCCGATCTTCTGGACAGGATCCTGAAATAGGGTTTGCTAAAGCCCGATCTTCTGCCCATCAAAAGGTTCAATCTTGTGTTCTGAACTTCGATTTTTCTGAGGAGCTTCCAGCCATGGTCACAGATTTTAAAAATTGCAACTTTTGTAGAAGCCCTAATTTTCCACCTTTCCGATCAAAATCCCGAACTAGGGTTTGATCAAGTCCGGCCTTCTGCCCAACCAAAAAATTCGATCATGGTCTCTAAATTTCGATTTTGATGAGGATCATTCAGCCGTGGATTTTGATTCCAACAATTCCAACAGTCTCCGAAGCTTTAAATTCCTGCAGTAGTGACAAGCCAAGAATGAAGGTGCTCAGAATCCAAATCTGGTTTGACAGAAATATGCACCTGATTGTTTCTGGTGCATCTCTGAAATTATGAATCCACAGGGTTCGTAACTTCATCATGTGGTATCCTGACCTGTCATCTTTCCAACCCCACAGGTCTGACCTCAATTGAATTCTCCGAGAGAGAGTTATGCCATGTGTCGCAACGTGAACTATTTATGGGATAAAACAGGAGAGCGAACTTGTACGACGTGCCACATGTCACTGGTTCAACTTCGGCCTCTGAAAAAAGTACCTGAGAAACTACATTCCGTGCTCTACCTATAACATTTTATGAAATTTCATTTGGAGCTTCCTAGCCCAAGTTGTGATCTTTTTTCCTAGGTCACTTGTTTATGACTGAGATCTGGAAGAGGCGGAAACCCTAACTTGTACTAATCATAACTCACAAAGTACAACAAATCTGAGGTTGTCTGTTGGATATAAGGTACAAGGGGATTTTATCTACGACTTGTAGAAGTTTCAGATCCTGAACCTTCTCCAAAATGGAATTATAGCGAAATTTCCACAATGACTAGTGTTTGCTATACAAAACCCTAACTTGCAAATTGCCGCAAGTGAGACAAGTGTCATAAGTGCCATACATTGCCTTCCTTCAGGCTAGCTCTGATACCATGTTAATATTTAATATTCTAAGACAAAAATATCAGTATTACATTCCATTTCACAACAATAGCATATAGAGGATCACTGAAAGAACAACAAGCACAACATAAACACAAGAGACACAGATTTATCCTAGCAAACCCTCATGTGGTAGAAAACCCAGCAAATATTCCTCAATATAGATGACCAGCAAATACAAAGATGTAATCCCCAAACATGAGCTCCTTCTCCTCCATAGTAGATCTCTCTCTCACCTATGCACTAATCACAAGTGAGTGTAATGTGTGTTAAATGAGGAACACACCTCCTCTATTTATACACAACTACGACTTGACTTTTACACTAACTAGGTCGGCCCCAACTTAACTACTTAACATAATGTGATAGGGACCACCCCACTAGGGTGGTCTAATAACCCTTTAACCCACATGACTGATACAGGGCCGACCCCCACTAGGGAAGTCTAATAACCCAAGTTACCACATTCTCCACGGAGGAATAAAACATCACCGGATATGTAATAAGGTCTTCACGGAGGAATGAAACATCTCCAGAATAATAAAGTACAAATATGATATTCTTAGAAGTTACAATATTTCAACATAGTCATCATCATGGTGGTCTCCCCAACACCTAGAGCTTGTTTCTAGCTCTCTAGAGCCTATGTGCAGCCCCCATTCAGCCTCCTACCTACCTAATGCACCCTTCTTGACTGTTGTGCACATCAAGTGCGCCTTTCTCACCTACCACTATCAGTTAGAGCACCCTTACTCACCTACCTTCAGTTATCACTCAGTTAGGGCGCCTTATCTCACCTACCGAGAGTTACCCTTCAATTAGTGCATTGATTGAGTAGTTCTTCCACTGATTGCTCATGCTGACTACTTGTAGCTTCTAGTTAGCTAGTTCTGGAGTTGCACTTGACTATTTGATAGCCTCATGTGCCCTCCTTGGAGTCTCCATTCCCCGATTTATGCCTAGATGGTTCTATTAGACTCAGTTGGACACACTTGACTGGATCTTACCATTTATGGCTGATACTACTGACTGGATGATGTCTCCATTGATCTCCAAGATAGAATGAGCTCAGATTCGAATGCCCTAATTTCCTAATTCAAATCCTATATGATGGCTCATCACTTATCATTGTAACACATTCTCTACATTCATTATTCATTGTATGATATTGACATTGTCCATTATTCTGTGTTTATGAGTGATTATTGAATACATGCTTCTTCTTATTTGCAAATAATACTGAGAGTTAGATTGTGAGTTTGTTATAGTTCCTAGATCCCTGCATATTATCACATGGTATCAGAGTAGTCAGTATCTATTAGAATTGCAGCCATTGCAGCATTTCTTTGAGCAACTATCTTTTCACTTGTTCACCAGAAGCCAATGAGTTTCCACAACAAATTTTGCTGCTATTACTTGAATTCATTGGATAAATCCAATGAGGTCTAGCCAGGTGTGAAGGACTTAGTCTATGTGCCAAGTGTCCTTAAGGTAGTGTTCAGTTGAAGTGTAGCATTCTCCATCAGCAAAAATTCTCTTATTTTGCAGGTTTATTGTTTTGCAGGTTTATTCACCCGTTCGGAATCTTCTTCAACTATTCGACTTTCTCTGTTTCAGATGGATCTAAAGCTCACATATTCCAACTATGTTGAGTGGAAAGCCAAGATGGCTCTCTTCATGAGATCCAAGAGCTTCACCCGAATACTCAACAGAACGATGGTAGAACCTCTCAGTGTAGTTGAAAAGTCCAAGTACTTGGACAGGCTTGATGAAGCAGTTGGTCTCCTCCTCTCAATTTCTGAAGATCTTCACTTCCATGTCATCGATCTTACATCTCCTAAAGAGGTTTGGGACAAGATCAAATCCCTTTTTGGACAGAAAGTTGATATGAAAGGACACAAACTGGAGAATGAGCTCATATGTTTGAGTCCTAACAGTTTCGAATCTATCAATGCCTTCCTCACCAAGTTCAAAAGCTTTATATCACAGTTGAAAAGATATGAGATAGTGAAAGAAGACAAGCAGCTTATACTTGATATTCTCTCAAAGTTGGGGGCAAACTTCTCATATTTTGTCTCTACTTTCCAGTCAGCTAGGTTTTCCATTCCAAGATGGAAGTTTCCCTCACTTGATGATTTCATTCAATCTCTGACTCAGGAGGAAGAGAAGTTGATCTCTATGGGAATCATCAAACCCAAATTGGATTTATCCCTTACACTTGCAGAGAGAGCGAATCGAAAAGGCAAGCAAAAGATTACTGACAAGAGATCGAATGATACAAAACATATAGATACTCCATATTAGTCAGATGGGACTTCGAACTCTAAGAATACCAAGCATTCTCAGAAGAGAAGATCCAAGTGCACATACTGTCATAAAGGGTTCCATCCTGAGAGTTCTTGCATGAAGAAGACTATAGATTTGATGGCTCAACTACTTGAGAAGAACAATCTTCCTGTACCTGCATGTACAAGGAAGAAAAATCCTGATACTAAACCTTCTAGATCCGAAGATAAAGAAAGATGTCATGCACTCATGACAAGTGCATTAGAAGATTCTTCTTTCCTTATAGACTAAGGAGCATCAAGACACATGTCTTCCTCCAAATATCTCTTCTCCAATTTCAAAATCTCAGTTGGCCCTTCCATCAGATTGGGCAATGATTCAGAATCCTCCTCTCAGGGAAGTGGAAGAATCAATCTTGACTATGGTTACTTTTTTTATGTGCTTTATGTTCCTTCTCTTGCAACAAATTTACTTCTAGTGTATCAAATGAATCATATTGAAGAGCCCAAAAGAGTGATCTTTTCTCCAAATGAAGTCGAGATACAACACATGGTTTCGGGGGAAATCATTGCAAAAGGAGTTGAAAATCATACTTCAAAACTCTATGAGTTTTCACACTTCTTACCGCTATCCAAGCCATCTTCTCTCCATACTCATGCCAATGAAGAAAGCATATTGTGGCATGAGATATTTGGACATCTCAACTACAAGCATTTACAGAACATGCAAGCCCAAGATGTGGTTGAAGGCCTTCTAGATGATAAGTTTGCTCATGGTACCTGCAAAGGTTTCCTAAAGAGCAAAGATACACAAAAGAAGATGAAGAAAAAGACTCTTGACGAAGTGCGAATGCTAGATCCAGATCCACAAGAACCTGAAGATCTAGCACCTAAAGGTTCATCTCCTATGGCTACATGGGTCACCACAGCTCCTATCTCCACAATTGATCTTGTCAAAGGTAGATCTGATCATCATGATACAGGAACTACACTCTCTCCATCATATCCATTTCTAGCTGAGAGATTTTTTCTTGTGTTGGGATCTGGTCTGAAATCATACTTTGAAGCCTCCCAAGATCCAAGATGGGTAGCTACTATGGAAGAAGAGTACCAATGTCTTCAATGAAATGAGACTTGGGAGCTTTGTTCACTCCCACCTGGAAGGAAACTTGTTCAATGCAAGTGGATCTACAGAACTAAGATGGATTCAAATAAAGCGCCCCACAAGTACAAGGCTATATTGGTTGCAAGCCTAGTTTTTCCCAGGTTCATGGGATTGACTATTCTGATACTTTCGCTCCAGTTGCTAAGATGGATTCCATCCATTTTGTTCTTGCTCTTGCTGCATCCAAACACTGGGAAGTGCATCATTTGGATGTCAAGAGTGCCTTCCTTCATGGAGATCTAGAGAAGGAGATCTATATGAAGCAACCTGAGGGTTATATTGATGATTCTTCACTTGTTTACAGATTGAAGAAGTCCTTGTATGGGATCAAGCAAGCTCCTCAAGCTTAGTATGCAAAAATGGACTCCTTCCTACTTTCATAAGACTTTCAGAGGTGCAAATCAGATTCGAATGTCTACATGAGACATGATGGTAACTCCTTACTTCTCATTGTACTTTATGTTGATGATTTGTTGATTATGGGGAGCAGTTTTTCATGTATTGGATCTATAAAGTCTGCTTTGCACAACTCCTTTTCCATGTCAGATCTGGGATTGTTGAAACAATTTCTTGGTCTTGAAGTCACTTAGAGTGATTCAGGAATCAAGGTTGCTCAATCCAAGTATGCTTCAGATCTGCTTGATAGGTTCCACATGATTGAATGCAAACCAATTGCATTCCCCTTTCTTTCAGGGATCAGCCTTGAGGATGGATCTTCTACACCTTTGGTAGACTATACTTTGTATCGGCATTTGATTGGTAGCCTTTTGTTCCTCACACACACTCGACCTGATCTATCCTATGCAATTAGTGTTGTCTTCAGATACATGTAGGAGCCTCATGAGCTTCACTGGAAGGCAACAAAGAGGATTTTGCACTATGTGCAAGGCACTAAGACTCATGGTATTCACTACTCAACTGGGTGTCCTTTGAACCTAGTTGGATATACTGATTCTGATTGGGATGGAGATAGCTCAGATCAAAAGTATACATTTGGTTTTGTCTTCATGATTGGATCTAGACCTATATGTTGGTCAAGCAAAAAGCAGACTGCTTTAGCTCTTTCTTCAATAGAGGTCGACTACAGAGGTGTTGTAAATGCAGCCACACAGTGCATTTGGATGAGAGGCATCTTGTCAAATTTTGGGATTACATTCAGTACTCCACCTGTCATCTATTGTGACAATTAGAGTGCTATCAGTATTTCCATAGATCCGGTTCTGAAACAAAGAACCAAACACATTGAGATACCCAAGCACTACATCAGAGGTTTAGTGCATGATCAGATCATTTCACTGCTCTACCTTTCGACGAAAGAGAAGATTGCAGATATCTTCACCAAGACCTTCACGATAAAGAGATTCACTTACCTTAGATAACTTCTTAGCGTGAGAGATGATATGCTTCATTAGAATCCTTCAGTCTACTTTGAGGGAGGGCTTTCTTCCCACTGGGTTTTCCCTCTTTCCTCACTTAGCTTATTTTAGATTGATTGTACTGGGTGACCTTTGGTCTTAGTTACCATGGCCCTATTTTACTATTTTTAGTTATTTCTCATAGTATAGATTGCGGGGGGGGGTGTTGGAATATTCACATCATCACTTTTGTATTTTGCATGCATGCATGCAAAACTGCATGCTTTTCATGCCACTACATGCATCTAGCCATCATCATGGTGGTCTCCCTAGCACCTAGAGCTTGTTTCTAGCTCTCCAGAGCCTGTCTACAGCCCCCATTAATCCTCCTACCTACCTCATGTGACCTTCTTGACTATTGTGCATGTCAAGTGCGCCTTTCTCACCTACCACTATCAGTTAGAGAGCCCTTACTCACCTACCTTTAGTTATCAGTCGGTTAGGGCACCTTATCTCACCTACCGAGAGTTATCCTTCAGTTAGTGCATTGATTGAGTAGTTCTTCCACTGATTGCTCACGCTGACTACTTGTAGCTTCTATTTAGCTAGTTCTAGAGTTGCACTTGACTATTTGATAGCCTCATGCGCCCTCCTTGGAGTTTCCATTCCTTGATTTATGCCTAGATGGTTCTGTTAGACTCAGTTGGACACACTTGACTGGCTCTTACCATTTATGACTTATATTGTTGACTGGATGATGTCTCCATTGATCTCCAAGCTAGACTCTGAGCTCAGATTCGAATGCCCTACTTGGCTAATTCGAATCCTATATGATGGCTCATGAATTATCATTGTAATACATTCTCTACATTCATTATTCATTATATGATATTGACATTGTCCATTATTATGTGTTTATGAGTGATTATTGAATGCATGCTTCTTCTTCTTTGCAAATAATCCTCAGAGTTAGATTATGAGTTTTTTATAGTTGCTAGATCCCTGCAGATTATTATAGGCACATTCCCAACATTGGGGGTGGAAACATACCCTACACTTATGGTCATTACTCGACTGCTCCTGCTACAACTAGTGCCTATATGCCCCATAATTATGGTGGTAATCCTTCTTACAATGCAGCGGGTTCTGGAACTTACTATAAACCTCCTCACTATGGTGCTTATAATGCATATATACCTTCATGCCCTTACACGGGTCAAGGTGGAGGAAGTTATCATCCCTAAGGTCACGGTCACAGTTCATATCATCCCTACGGTTTGCAACGTCAGCCTCTTTTGGGAGCCTTTAATCCAGCTTCATAGCCTCAGCTCCTGTTTCTTGCTCGGTTGAATCTACCAGATCTTTTGAAGCTCACGAATGATCCGATGTGTCATGATCCTTCTTGGCCTCCAGTCCCTACCAAGCTCCCTTCGAACATTTCATAGTTCAAAGGGAAGAATGGCTAGGATTCGGGTGATCATGTTATGAGTTTTCACCTTTGGTGCTCCTCGAATTCTTTAAACCACGACCCTATTAGTCTGAGACTATTTCAATGCACCCTCACGAGGGCAGCCGTGAAGTGGTATGTCGAGTTGCCTAGGGGCACCTACAGGAGTTTTAATGAGATAGTTTTGGTTTTCTTGGATCACTTTCAGTTCCCATTTCGTTACGATACTGGAACCAAAATTTTATCTACCTTCCACCAGAACAAGGCCACACACATATTTGATCACATTCAGGAGTGGTGTTGATGGAAGAGGTTAGTGAAAGCCAACATTCCTCCAGATTTTCTATTGGAATGGTTCCTCAAGTTGTTGTTTCCCTACATATCTAAGGATGTTTTGGTGTCCGACATAACGACCGAGGAACAAGCTATATTCAAATTCCAGCAGCTAGATTTACTCTATGCTCAATCTGGTATCCTCTACGATATCATCCTTGACGCACTGCGCTCACGACATGAGCCCAAGCCTGTTCCTGGATCACATGCTGGTGGCATTGTTGGATCCACGAGTACTCGACCTATAGAGTTGGTTACAAACCAAATGAAAAGTTTGTCTATTAGCTAGTCTACCCCCAGACAGGCTCATGCCTTGTCCACTCCTACCCAATCGTCCGATGTCCATTCTATACAGACAGTGAACCCATCAGGTAACCAAAAACCTAGTGGAAAGAAGAAGGGGAGAAACAATCATAAGGGTGGGAATAATTTGAATAATGGAAGTAATCGAAACACTCCTAGGAAAGAGAATTCCAACCCTCCTCGGGATGATGGAAATGCTGGTGGGGACCGTAAGCCGAGACATAAGGTGAAATTTCCTTGCAAACTTTGTGGGGAGGATCACCTGACTCACTTGTGTCCTCAAATTCAAGAAGCATCGAAGCATCTTGCATAGATCCCAGCTGTGTTGAAAGATCCCCTTCTACATCATCAGAATATGGCTTCGAATGCTCCCGCTACTGGCTATGGGACTAATGAAACCACGACGTCCTCTTCCCATGCTGGTGGCTACAGATGCGTTAACATGGTCTAATCTCAGGTTAGTGTTGCTACTTGTCAACGCGATTATGGTGCACCACAACCGAATATGGGGAATGAGCCTCCTCCTCCTCCTGATACTTCTTTGCATATAGAGAAGCCCACTGCTATGTCGCGAATACCGAAAGGTGTTCTTAAGCGCATGACGCACAATCCCAATGCCTGATCCACCTAGAGATACTCTATTGTAGAAGATTTGGGCCAAAATCTGTGTGCCATGTTGGCTCTTGAGGTTTTACAGGCATGTACTTTGCAGAGGAACGCCCTTTTAGTTGCTTTGGGAGTTCAGGATGAGAGTATCCCTAGCATCATTAAATTCGACACTACTGATATCTAGCCTCACTTGCCTTACCATGTGGCTTTTCAAGTCCATGTGAGGTGCTTAGATAAGTTCGTTAAACGCACGGTGGTTGGCGAAGGTGCTTCCACCTCAGCAATGTCATTGGATTGTTGGAAAGCTCTTGGCTCTCCTCTCCTGTCAAAATCTATGACCATGCTTACTGTGTTCGATGGTCGGTCATTTAGGACACATGGTATTCTCCCTTCCCTTGAGGTCCACTTGGGTGGGAAATCTGTGCCTATTGAATTCGAGGTGGTTGATGCGCCCATCGACTACAACCTTCTTCTGGGTAGGAATTGGATCTATGCAATGAAAGCGATCATATCCTCCATGTTTAGAGTTATTTGCTTTCCTCATGAAGGCAGAATTGCGACGATTGATAAGCTAGACTTCCCTAGTTCTAATTCCGTAGCATCACCATGAACCGTTGTTCGGCAGATCAAAGATTCTTAGCCAGCAACTGGGAACATTGGTGTAGGATTGTATCCATCCTTGATGGGATCATTCGACTTTATTGCACAAATTGCTTTATTGGAACCATTTCCGATAGTGTGCCATCCTCATTAAATAATGTACCTTTTCGAACCTCATATTTTAATGATTCGTGGACTTCCATCCACGAGTGCCCTGTCTGGATACATTTCTCACGTTGGAATGGCTATGCTGTTATGTGCAGCTAAGCTTGCTTATCGTGAAATTCAACAAGCCACTACAGAACCGGATCCACCCTCTTCACGGACAGAGGAGGAAGATCCCGTTATGCTGCCGGCATGGGGAGCCAACTTGTCTTGCTCGTACGATTGTATTGATGGTAATTTGCCTTTGGATGAAGCCATCATTGAGGCCATGTGTGGTAGTGAGAGGCCTTGGGAAAATTTGCATCATCGCTCTTATTTTCTTCCTAACCTTGATCTTCTTGAGTGAGAAGAGTTTAGGATGAATCTTGCCAAGAAGGTTGGTCACCTTGTGGCTCCTTTGGATTCACATGGGATTTACATGGAGGGGAATATGGCCAATATCTCCCCAACCATACCGATCAACATCTCTCGCACACCTGGAAAGATAGAGAACGTTTATATCAATGCTGATTGTTCTTCCGATGAGATCCGTATATACACCGAACTGTTCAAGGAATTTTGGGATGTTTTTGCTTGGTCATATGAGGAGATGCCAGGAATGGACCCTAGTATTGTCGAACATGAGATTAAGACATTTCCCAATGCTAAGCTGGTTCGGCAACGACTTCGTGCTGTGAATCCTAGAAATGAAGCCATGATCAAGGCAGAGGTGGAGAAACTATTTAAAGTTGGTTTCATCTACCTGGTTCCCCTTACTCAATGGGTGTCAAATCTTGTTCCCGTAGATAAGAAGCAAGGAACCATCCGTGTATGCACAGACTTTAGAGATCTGAACCGCGCATGTTCAAAAGACAACTTTCCCACACCATTCATAGATCAAATTTTGGATGCGTGTGCAGGAAGCGAGGACTTTTCGTTTATGAACGGTTTCTACGGATATAATCAAATCTAGATAAAGCCCGAGGACCAACATAAAATGGCTTTTATATGTCCTTGGGGCACATTTGCGTACCGAAAAATGCCCTTCGGCCTTAAAAACGCTGGAGCTACATTTCAGCATGCTATGACCTATGCATTTCATGACCTTAAGCATATAGTGGAGGCTTACTTGGACGATCTTGCTGGCCATTCTCGTAAGAGAGTGAATCACCCCATGCAACTCCGCCTCATTTTCGAAAGATGCCAGTGTTACAAGATTCGGTTGAACCCCAACAAGTGCATCTTTGTTGTGAGAATGGGTCATCTTTTAGGGTTCATAGTTTCACAAGAGGGTATAAGAGTCGATCCTCTTAAGGTCGAGGAAATACTTCGATTGCCTCCCTTGCGTAATATAATTCAACTTCAGAGCCTCCAAGGGAGAGCCACTTTTCTACGACGTTTTATAGTGATTTATGCTAGTCTTACCAAAGGTTTCATGCAACTTTTGAAGAAGGACACACCGTTTATCTAGGATGAGCGAGCCCAACATTCTTTCTACAATTTGAAGAAAGATTTGGTATCGGCCCCTCTGCTTAGTCCACCCGACTTTGCTAGATATTTCTTGCTTTATGTGGTTGCGTCTCTCGAGACGATTGGCATGGTCTTAGTTCAGGTAGATGATGCGCTCCAAGAGTATGTTGTCTATTATCTTAGTCGAAACCTAGTAGACTCTGAGATGAGATACACTCACGTGGAGAAGTTGGTACTTGCAACTGTTCATGCAGTCCAACGTTTACAGAATTACATTATGCTTAGGAAAACCACTGTCATAGCACACATCAATCCATTTCAGTTCGTGCTTTCATGACGTTTGATTGGGGGGAAGTATAATAAATGGATTGTGATTCTTCAGGAGTTTGATCTCAATTTTGCTTCGGCGAGGTCGGTGAAATCCTTGGTTTTCGCTGAGCTCATGTCATATTTTCCACGACTTGATGAGGACATCATCCATGAAGATTCCTTTGTGGATGAGAATTTATTTCTTATCTCGTTGGTGAACCCTTGGTATGGGGATATCATCATATATCTCCAAAATTTGAAGTTCCCTTCACACTATTCACAGGATGAATGACGGCGTGCGAGCCACCAAGATAAAGATTATGTCATCATCAACGATACTTTGTATCATCGAGGAAAAGACTCTATCCTCTGTCATTGTTTGACTCACGAAGAAGCAGCGTTAGTGCTGAATGAATGCCATAGCGGGGTGTGTGGTGGTCGCTTATTGGGGCTTGCGATATCCCAACGCATCATGCGAGTAGGTTACTTCTGGCCTTCGATATTTAAAGATTGTATGAACATTGTGAAGAGATGTCATCCTTTCCAGGTGTTTTCTTGAAATATACACTCGCATCCTGCGCCCCTTCATCCGGTCGTCACCATCGGTCCCTTCACTAAAACCAGCTTCGACAGGGGGGCATCACCATATCATTGTGGCCGTGGACTACTTTTCCAAATGGGATGAGGCCATGCCTACCGTAAAATTCGATGGTGCTACAGCAGCCCACTTCGTGTTCAATCAGATTATCACTCGATTCGGTATCCCGAAAGAGATTGTCACTAACCATGGCAGTCAATTTTAGAACAAAATGATGGCAGATTTGTCACTCAAGCTTGGGTTTCGTCAAGATCATTCATATTCTTACTACCCCCAAGTGAATGGTAAAGTTGAGGAAGTCAATAAGTCCTTAAAGACCATTCTCCAATGTACCATATAGCAAAGCAAGAGCAACTGTCACATTATGTTATATCCTGCTTTGTGGGCATATCAAACCGTAGTTAAAACTACCATGGGTTTCTCACCATTTCAGCTAGTACATGGTGTGGAGTCTATTTTACCGGTTGAATGCGAAACCCCTTCATTAAAACTAGCCATAGAGCTCCTGCCTAATACGTCAGATGTTGAGCAATATTTGATCCACCTTAAGCATCTTGATGAGCAGCGTCGAGATGCCGCCGTGGCTATAGATGCCAACAAATGTCATGTGAAGGTTCAATATGATACGTCGGTTCATCCTTGGTAGTATGCTGAAGGTGACTTGGTCCTCTTGTTTAACCAAGCTAAGGAAACCCTGGGGGCAGGAAAGTTTAACCCCATGTGGCATGGTCCTTACATAGTGAGGTGTGTCCTTGAGAAAGGAGCCTACGAATTGGAAGACTATGAGGGGAACTCCTTGAAGGAGCCTAGAAATGGGCTCTACCTCAAGCGGTATTACGTTTGAGATTCTAGATCGAGCTAATACTTTTGCATACTATTGTATAGTTGTTTTTGTACATAGTTTAGGTTCCTTTTGGTTTTTTCGAATCTGTTGATTCGCTTCTGTTTGGTTAACAGATGTTAGCGGAATCTCCTATGTTTTTGGGATTCGCCGATGGTGCTATCCGTCATACGCAGTGACTCGCTTCTGCTGCGTGGGTTATTTATTCACCAGACCATCAGATTGTGTCTTCAGGAAGTGCTTGTCTCAGTCCTACATCCAACAATGTGGCTGAGTACAGTGTCGTAGTTGAGCTAATTCGGGATGCCATTTCGTATGGTATCTAGTCTTTAGAAGTCCACCTAGATTCACAACTAGTTGTGTCTCAATTGAATGGCTAGTATCGCGTGAGGGATCCTACATTACTACGGAGGTTCTTAAGGGTAAGACTCTTGGAGCATCATTTTGTTTCCATTACATACATTCATGTTTCAAGATGTTTTAATCATGTATCTGATGCATATGCTAATTATGTCCTAGATTGGCATTTGTTACATCAATAAAGAAGCAAAAAAATAAACATTCATTCACACATTTGTACATTCATATATAGTAGAACTGGAGAATCATAGTTTTTTATAAATAATATGTCCAAAAAGGTAGTGTCATAGTACAAAATTGGAGCCCGCAACTCTAAAAAATCTACATAATCGATACAAAATATGGGACTCTAAGATATCTAAGCCCTAGGAGGAGGCCTAGCTGCCTCAGAAGGATGTGTATGAATATAGTAGTGAATTGCATTGGCTATGCTCCGGCACCCAGGTGCCCGATACTCCCACAACATGTCGTTGCATCGCCTCTGGCAGATGCTCCACCTCGATCATGGGTACTCTGGTAGTCATATGGGACAAGTTGACCTGTATGGTCTCTAATGTGTGCTCTGCTACAGCGCCAACTACCTCTCCAACCCTGCCCCATTGACGATGTCTCAAGAAGCCCTCTGGTCTTCGCGGACCAACATCTGCGAGCAAACAGTGGAATGTCAATATGTGATACTACACCAAAAATATTTTTGCATTTTCATATATAATAAAAAATCCCAAAAAATTAAATACACAAAACATAAAAAGAGTAACATACGGATGTCTCTGAATGCAGCCCCTGGAGGAAGCGGCATGTCGCGTTCACCCCGATAGTCTATCCCAGCATATGGGTAGTCATTGATGGAGATGACCTTTTGATCCCACCAGTGGAAGAACTCATCTGTATATGGTGATTTCTTTCGGCCACCACCCTATCGCGTCAGTACCTCTTCCCACTAGGTCAGGGCTAGGTCACAGAGACTATCCGGAGGGACTTCAACCCTCGGACTGAGCCCTAGAACTCTCTCTCTCGAAGCTGCATAGTATAATACCATACCTGAAGTTCTTTTCCTTCCCATGCGTGCACTCCTTTAACTAGGTCTTTATGGACACTAGTAACATTGTACACCAATCATATACTATACGGCTCATGCACTCTGCTACGTAGAACATCACCGGCCTTGAATCCTGATGTAAAGTTGTGGAACCAGTGATCCTCACGAGGGTGAGCACTATGATCTTCATGTTCAAACTCACAATGGCCCCAATGGGTACCTAACTCCCCACCTTTTGGGTACCTGGAAGATAGTACTAGTCTATATAGTCAAGAATGGTGATCCCACCACCGATAGTGCGAGATCGAAGACTAGCCACCTCCCCTCGGCGGGACAACCCTGTAATGAAGTATATGTCATCCACCTCTAAGGAGAGTGTTTGACCATCCAAGTTGAAGTTCTGAGTGTCTACGTCCCAGTAATCAATCAATCGATGGAGTAGTTGGTTTTGGGCCCTTAAACCACCAACACTCCAGAATTTGTAAATCCCACACACTTCTAGTGCTTGTTGCGTAGGCAAGTCTTGGCGTAGATTCTCATCCACAACATCATGTTCTCTTTCCCTCCACTCTAGAACCATCCTGGAGGAAAACACAAAAGTTTTTTAGCTTTTAAAGATTAAAAAAACCAACTTCACGGCCGTACCCGCGAGAAGTTAAGTATACAGGGGCGTCTACCCACGTTGACTGCGTCTAGCAGGCCCTACCCGTGATCCGCAGAGTTGTAGCCCGCATACAGCACCGTGGAGAAGTAGGGCTGGCCTAATTAAAATAATTGACCACTAAAAACTGAAATAAAAGCCACCAAATGAAAGAGGAGGATGAGATGACTAACCTGCTCCAGATGGTTCATGAAATGGATGCCCATAGCTTCCAGAATCAACAACTGAACTTTGAGGTGAAAACTAACCAAAATCACTATTTGGATGAAAATGAAAATGAATTGGTAAAAAGTAATTTATTTTTATTATTTATAGTTTTTCAAACCCACTTTGCTATAGTTTTCACCATTTTAAGCCATTTCAGACTAATATAATGTCTTGGAGTACTATTTTGAACATATTTTTCTAATGAGAGTTGAATTTTTTACCGTTTTGTGCCTACGGGAGGTATATTTCACACCCGTCATATAGGTTAGATGTCATTTTCTCCTGCAGCATGCATTTGACCTTTGACCATTTGTCATTAACTCTAGGTGCAACCCCGCTTTTTAACTGACACGAATCCTTCACATTGTTATAGAAGTGTCTTTATTTGGCGGTAGGGATTGTCCTAACATGGGTGCCCTAGTTAGAACCTTTTTTCCTTTCGGCGCCCATACTGTTGTCTCTCCTTAGGATCGGGAGTCCTTTTTCTAGTTACGCCATGACTTTGCAATAAAGACTTATACTCTACTTTGTCTTAGGCTGGCCATCTCCCACAAGGACTCCCCCAATTTTACCAAGTTGTGATTGCATTGCATCATCCTTCTTGCTGCTTGATCCTTGTGTCGGCTCCCACTTACTCAATTGTTAGCCTGGTGCCTAAGCACTTTCCTTGTCGAGCCTTGCAGAGCTTTCATTTTCCTTTCGCAATTTGATGACCTATTGACCCTGAGGGAACACCCCCCCTAGTGTCCACATCCTGCATGTGCTTCCTTGCATTGATCATAGGTATGTTCCACTGCTTGGGACTAGTCTGCTCGCTATTTGACACTCATTCCCTCACTTTTTGTACTATAAGCAATTTTCTTCTTTTTCAAGCTTTTCCAAATATGAAAAATACAAAAAAAAATCAAATATTACAAAAAGCTGGACGGGAGAATCATTACTTCTTTTTGTTGGTAGTTGTTGTGCTGCTTTTGAATAGAGCATTCATTCCACTCCATCCATCATAAGTCGGGACTATAGTAGGACTTTAGGAGCTATACTCGTTTCTCATATTTTACTCCACCGATTGGTTAAGCTTCCAGTCACTATGGAGCCCTTTGTTGATGCCTCCTGCATCGCACAGTGTTATTATTCAAGTCTATGTTGCCTGAGTCTATCCATCTGCTCATCCTCTAGTTCAAAGGAAGTCCTAAAACCAGAGTCGGCCACTCCTAAGATCTATTGACTAGTACATGTCGACCATCCTTATTGAGTCAGTCCATTCATCCGAGTTGTTCCAAATATTTCATCGTAGCTGTTACCTCGTGCTGGTTGATGGGGGATGCCTTAATGCCCTCCTTCTAGCGAGTTTTGTTCCGTCGACTTCAACTCATTTATTCTGGAATTGAGACTTAGAGTCGGTTGAGTACCTTGAGGCTTGTAGTCATTAGTGGTAGGTTCCCGCCATCGACAATTTTGGGAATACATCAATGTCCCCTGATTGATGGATTCATCTTAGTGTTCGACCTCAACACATCTATTCACACTTTGATGATTGTACTCTGTGCCTTGATGCCCATCTTCATTATTGGTGGGTTATCTTGCGTCTGTTAATGGTATACATCATTGACCGGTAATCATACAATGTCACATCAAGTTCAACATCAACGCCTTTATTCACTTGATGGGACTTGCACTGTAGATGATTTGCGTAGAAGACCCCAGACATTAGTAGTATTCAGTATGTTGCTCTTGATCGTGACTATACTTATGAGATCTTATTTCTCATACATCAGCAGTTTGTACCTCCAGTATTGCACCAGTTGTTTCCTTTTCAACAAGAGACCATATCTTACTGTACGGGTCATGGCTATGACCACTTATGACATGTATTCACTATATACTCCCTATCATGGCCATTATATCAGATTGTTGTATTGCACCGACATGTATTCAAAGATATTATTGTATTATGATGAGTGAGCTACTCTCTCCATTTGTGTCTCCATCACTCCACTTCTGAGATTTATAATGTATTTTGGTCATCGTAGTACCTTCTCTGACCTCACACATTAGGGGGCATCTGTTACAGCGTAATTTTCCACCTTGTGAGCATCAGCATTGATTGGCCTTTAGGATCCATTTTATTGACTCAAATCCACATTTTATCCTCCAGGAACACACTTTTCCCTATTTTTGTTCCTGTACGCTAGTTTTTCGACTATAGCCAGCGTACATGCAGGTTGTTCCACTATAGACAGCGTACATGCAAGTTGTTCCACTATAGCCAGCGTACACCAAGTTAAATGGTGAAAACCAATAGATAATTACTTTTTACTCCCAAAAAGCGGTCTTAGGGTGACCTTTGGCCCTCCATATACCCCGAAACGACTCGATTCGACCTTTCACTTACCTTTAGAAGGCTATATATTGAGCTCTTATGGTGTATGGAAGGGAGGAGAAAGAGAAAGCAAGATAACTCTAGTGAATTTTTGCCATGACTTGAGTCTACACTCATTGATCCTTGTTGTTGTGAACTCCTTATGTTCACCTACCAAACTCCTTTCATGGTTTGATTTTTCCATTGCATGAGGTATTGAAGTGGTGGAGGCACAAGTGGAGAGACCCAGTTCTTGGTTCAGATTGGTTGTCAGCAAGAGGTCGTATCGTTGTACTTCTTGTTATTAATTAATGGAAATACTCATTTTCTTGTCCAATTGATGTTTTGAATGTTGTTTAAATTACATTGGGTTACATTTGCTTATGATATCATGGATCATGTTATTGATTATGCTAATATCTTTCACATATTATATGCACTTGCTTGTATTTGTTGTTGAGACTAATCTGCAGGTTCAAGTGTAGAGATTGAAAGCTCAACGGGGATCTACCTCGAACATCCAGTTGAAAGGTTGGTTCTTATTCTCCATATCTTAGCATTTTCATTATAATAAAATTGCATTGTGAATTGAGTTATTTTCTGGTATTCAGCTGTCTATTGCACGGTCTACCCCAAACCATAGGAATTTTTCTCCGTAATAGGAAAAAATAAACTCACTCTTGATTTTATTAAGGTTAACTTGATTTTATTAATATTAGCTTCTTAAAGGTACATCCAAAACCTAGAAATGTACGGGATTCTCAATCATTAATAGAATGGGTAAATAGAGAGAATCAATTCTAACTTTTGTTTAATCAAGTTACGATCTGATTGGAAAGTTCAACAACTACTCTAGTCCGCACATGCATATAGAATCACAAGTCGATGTACTCTCAATACAGGGATTAGGTGTTGTTGTTAGCTTCATCATTAATGAAGAAGAGAGAGAAGGAACAAGGATATAAGAAATGATAATATCGTTCTACGAATGATGTAAATTTCCAAAAATGATAGGGCTATTAATGGTTGCTAATTTTTATGTTTTTGCAGGATTCTTTTATTTTTATGGAACTTTATGTAATAAGCTTTAGGAAGACAATTTATGTTATATTTTAATGATTCAAATGACAAAAGAATTATGGAGTCTGTTTATGATGTAATATCTATAGCACTATTCAAAGATGGTAGAAAGCACTCTATAACCAAAATTGAGTGCTTTGTAAGTAGCAGTTTGGTCCATGAAGCAATATTGAAAGTATCTTGGAAAAATATATATATATAGATATAACTACATGTTTTTTACGAACTTTATGATAAAAGTTTCAAAAATCTATTGCTTGAAAAGAAGATCTATTAAATGAGTAGTTTTGTGATAGATTTATTATTAGCTTTTTAAATTAAGAAAATATGGTGTTCCAATCTAGCAATATTGGACATTAATATAATTATCCTCTCATTATTACTAAATTCTTAGAATTGGACACATTGTATTGTGAAGCACATTAAGGATCAATCCCTAAGAAAGCTACGTATTATAATTATACATTAATCTATAGATGCAACTTCCATGTAGTTATATGTTTGGGTGCAAAATTTTATCTTCTTTCGATCAAATTTAAAATTGGAGGAACACCTTACTTTCATAAACATAAATTCACATAAACAATAATTGATTATATTTTTTTATATTTAATCTTATTTCAATAAGTATAATTCTCATATTTTTATGAAATGTCACCAATCTCATTCAAGGGACGATTCTTTAAATATTATACACACCTACTATTTTCTCATAAGAAACTTTTTTTATAAATATATTAAATTCTATTATTTTAAAAGTTTGATTCATCTAATTATTTATAAAAAAATTGTTATCAACTCAAAATTATATATATATATATATATATATATATATCTGTAACTGGAGTAGGGTTGGTTTGGTTATTCTAAGTTCTCGACTTTACATTTTTTATCAGTATTTTCTTTTTGTAAAATCCAAATTTCTATGTGTTTAAATTGTATTTTTGAATCTATAAATAGATTCAACACTTTCAAATACCCCATGGCACCCAAATTATGCAACTTTCATAGGTAATATATGCGATTCTAAGATTTTTTTAAGATTTCCAATGGGAAACGAACAAGACAGAAAATATGCTTGGAAAAGGTTGAAAACTTAGAATATTTAGAATACACCTTAATATATATCTATATCTATATTTCTCTCTCTATATATTCAATAATCAAATATTATTTAATTTATAAGTGGGGTAACATATTAATTATTAATTATTAAACACCAAATTGGTGTCTAGCGTAGCTGTGACTTTAAAAATATATTATTATTATTATTATTATTATTAACAACTATAATAATAATAAAAATTATATATATTGTCCATTGCTTGTAGCTTGGGTGGTTGGGAGGAATGTTGTTACCGTCCCCACCCAAGTTCAATTCTTGTAAGTGACATATTGCTCTTGTTGAGCCCATATTGTAATGATTGTAATTCATGCCACCTTGATTCTCTAGCTAGAATAACAGGTGGTGACCATTTCCCGGTGGACTAGCCCTCTAACAAACGGCGAACCATCAATTTAAAAAAAAAAAAATTTATATATATTCCACAATCAAATATTATTTAATTTATCAAGTGGCTTAACATATTAACTATTAATTATTATTTAAATTATCATCTTAAATATTTCAACAACAAACAAAATTAGATGATTTTATGAAAAAAAAATACAATACATTGCTCTACGAATTAGATATTGGAATGCCACATTTAAGTTATTGGAATACTTTCATCAATAAAAATTAAAACAAAGTTAAGCAATAAAATTAACACCAAACTTTCATCAATGAGGATAACTCTTTAGAGTAGAAATTAAAATTCACTTAAAATATATCTCGAACTCTAATGCCATGATAAGAGTTGAGCAATAAAATTAAGAGCATACTTTCATTAACAAAAATTAAAAAAAAAATAAAGGGTAACTCTTTAACTCTTTAAAGTCGAAATTAACCTAAACATAGATTTCGAACTCTAATACCATTAGAAAAGGCAATTTCTACTAATTTTTATATAGAAATATCTAAAATTGAACTTTAATACAAGTGGACCATCATAATGGCAATTTCTATTAGTTTTAAATCTGATTCAATCTGAAGTCAAAAATCACAAGGGCCAAAATGGGGAATTCTGCCAAGAATGAATTTATAAAAAAGTGAAGATATTAATTATTTTATATTTTGAAGTGGGTAACTCAAAGTGAAGGTATTAACCATTTTTTATTTTGAAGTGGGTAACCTTGTTCAGTTTTGTTTTCTCCAACCTAGCCCCATCTTCATGACATAAGGGTGAGGGTATTGACAAAAACTAAAAAATCAATGACAAATTGTGAAAAACTTGAAGAATCTAAATTATATTCTACTTTTAATAAAATACAACCAACCAAATTCCACCATAAAATAAAAAGTACTTTGTTCCATGTAACTTGGAATTCATAAGAGGATTGAAAATATCATATTCTACTTGATTTAATTACCAGATTGCAATCCGATCTGCATCATTCTTCTACTTGGATCCTTAGAGAGTAGTTTTCATATTCGTTTGTTCCATTCTTAAGAGGTATACAAGATTATTACCACTAACAAGAATTTTTAACAATGTAAATGTACGTTCCTTTATAGATTTAACCACTTCTATGTTTTTCAACTATAAATAAATATAAACTTCCTTCACCTTTGCATCAAACACTTTTTTTTCTCGATTATAAATAAATACTTTAAACAAATTTAAAGATCCAAAAAAATTGAAAAGCTTTCCATGCACACAGAGGCTTTGATTTTGCATCCAAAGTTTCATATAATATTAAGGTGCTCCTTTTATTAAGCAGCGTTCCCCTATGTTGAATCACGTTCCTCATGCATTTTTTTTTGTCCAGGCTCTAGGGTGCGATGGGTTCTGACATTTTAACTACATTTAGGTGCATTTTATCGAGTCTCTAGTGAGAAGTTTGACTATTTTTATTAGAAATTAGATTTTATATCAATTTTCTTTTCACTTTAAAGTAAATTATTAATAGATTAATGAGTGTTTTTTATTTTTATTTTGAGATTTTATATATAAAAGGGTAAATTAAGATTGGATTAATCTCTTTTTCCTCCAATACAAACATAAATACCATACTTCCTCTACACCGTTTAAATACTATCTCGATGATATGCACTTAAGTTTAATGCGATTTTCAATTTCCAAATCCTAAACATAATACAAATATAACTACCATATTGCTTATATATTGTTTAAATATTATCTTAATGATATGTACTCAAGCTTAATGTGCACACTCGTGTACTTATTAAACATTTAGAACAAAAGTGTGCTACCTATCAGATTGGCATCTTATTTTCCATATATCTAATATATAAGAGATTGCACATAAGCTTCGTCTGCTTTTTTTTCCTTTGGTCAATTTTTTTTCATTAAAACTCTTTTCATGTTCTGAGCATCTTAAACTTAATATTTTGATATTGAAATTTTGCAAATTTATAAATTTTGTTATTACATCGATAGTTGTTTATATCTTAGAATTTGGGGTGGACAAACACCTATGCTTTTCCTAGATTGCACAAGGATGAGACACGTGTACTGTCTAGATTGATTTTATGGCAGTTGTTGCAAATTCAAAATAGACGATTATAGAAAAATATAAAAAATAATTGATAGATAATGCATGGATAACTTGCAATTCTTGTGGTAGTGATAACTAATGCAGGGATAATGTGCAATTCATGTGGCAGACAACCGTTTAACTAAAAAAATGAGAACAAAACAAGTAATAGATAACTTATTCTTCGCACTTAACTTGTGACCTATCGGTGTTCATCGACCACAAGTTAAGTGGTTGTGCTATTTATAAATATATTTATGAAACAAGTTCTTATTAGAACAACTTATATTACACTTTCATAAAACCAATTCTGATTACAATAGCTTATATTGTAGTTTTAGAAATAAAAACTTGTAGAAAAACAACTGCCAAAAACTAAGCATCGTTTGCTAGACTAATAGACTTATTCAATCAAAAATTTCATTTCAGTGCTTTATTTCTGCCCCCACAACTTGTAAAAATCAGTCCACTGAATTTTAACTAGTGCTTTATTTCTCAAATAATCTCATTTCTAATGCACCCATTAACAAGTCAATTTAGGTCCTGGAGCTAAAGATAAGAAGTTTAGAATAGACATAGCTAATTTAATCATTAGGCTCCTTTATTCTAAAGCATAAAATATTACCAATGAATGGAAGATAAAAGCCAAACTGTAAACACTTTGTTATAAAAAAGTAAATTTTTGAATCTTTAATACATCAAATGCCTCCATACCAAATCCCCATGCAGAAAAATATGTATAAGTCATAATAGGGCTCTTTCCAGCCTTAAATTCCAATAATACCTAGTCTCTCTCAGCTTGTCTTTTATATCCATGAATTGATAGTGTTGGCCACCCATCCATACGAATTTTCTTTGTAACTTGCTCATAGCCTTTTTTAGTTTCCAAAGAGATAAGCGGATACCATCCGAAGAGAGATGGAAAAATCACTTTCCATCACCACCCACATGCCCTCAAAACCACTTATCCCAAGACCTACATGAGCATCCTGGATCATGCTCACATTATTGGTACCATTGCCAATGCCAAGAGTAATTTTCCATATCCTTATTAAAATTGAGACTGGTTACTCGTGCGTTTTGCAAAGGAAATACAAAAGATTATTTTGATTTTATTTCATGACTGAATTGATGCTACATTTCAAAAAACTACCATCCAATGAAGGAAATTAACCATATTCCTAAAATAAGTTCTTAAAATGAAAGTTTGGGCCTTACATTGTATTGGTGGGACCATCTCACAAGCATATGTTAAACAAATATAGAATGGGACCACTATTGAGAGAGAAAAAATTGAACTTATAGGTGCATACAAAAACTCATAAGGGTTTAGCCTTTAGGGAAATAACATTATGTAATGGATCTTTTATTTGAAAAATATCTCATTTGGCTTTATTATTAAAGGGAATTTTGAGCATGAGAGACTTAGGGGGGGATTTCCTTTTAATTTATTTGGGGTGCTAGATGGCAATGACACCGAATGAAAAGGACCAATGAATTTTTATTTACATGACCAAAGAAACTTGACGTAAATTTACTGGCAAGACGCACATGAAAAAACTTCTCACAAGAGGCGTGAGAGGCAAATGAGAAGCTACATGGCAAGACTGAATATGGTCATGATGAGCACTTCGAGCATGACTCCATGGTTGAGACAAAATGGGATGATGATGTAGTTAAGGGTGTTCTCTTTTGACATCATGTTCTGATGCTTCAGAATCATGCCGATGTCGTACATCAACATCTAACCAACAAATGAAAAATAGAAAGGACATGGGGATGTGTAACAACATGACAAAGACTAATTGACATGATGTGTAGATGAAAATTGTAGCCATGAAACATGTATATGTACTCATATTCATCCCTAGAAAGGTGAGGGACTGAATTGAGTAAGGCGAGTGTTCCACAATGGGTGAAGCAGAGGGATAAGAACAAGAGCTGGGAAAATCAATAACAAAAAGTAATGACAGTTCAATGTACCCAGGGTGATCACTAGGAACGGCCTGATATTTCTGCTTCCTCCACATCGCATCGTCTCTATATATCATGGCTAAAAATTGTCATGTCCAAGAGAGTAAGAAATAAACAATATGAAGAGAGGGAATATTGGCATGTAGTACGAAAAAGACATCAAATTCCAAATAAACGTGTTAGGAAACCACATAAATTAAACAACTAAAAGAAACTGGATAAGAAAATAAAGAATGTCAAACTGCGAAAATAAAAAACCTAACCTGATGAGATCAATCATGAGAAAGAAAGAAAGAAAATTGATATAGGACTAGAAAATGCAATCTAAACTCCTACCACTACGAAGGATAAAAATAT